>JAXLNO010005230.1:0-43604 GCA_038087875.1 Malacoraja senta | reverse complement strand
ACAGTTGCAAAACATCTCTACCATGCACTGTAGATGGAATCTCTGGAACAGCTAATATCGCGGAGTTATGGCAACAACATTATAGTACTTTATTCAACTGTGTCCAAGGTGACTTGTATAGGGTGGACAATATTGAGAGTAGTGACTCAATGGTGATTATGTCACATAATAATAATGATAATAATAAATACTTTATTAATCCCATTTTCAATGGGAAATTCAGATGTCCTTGCAGCACACTAATAAAAGTACAACATAGCATTAAAGAAGAAGTTTAACATTAAAACATAAAAACATCCCCCCCACAATGGTTCCCACTGTGAGGGAAGGCACAAAGTCCAGTCCCCATCCTCTTGTCCACCCATAGTCGGGCCTATTGAGGTCTCCACAGTCGCCGCTACGGAGGCCCGATGTTTCAGGCCCTCTCGCCGGGTGATGGTGCTCCGGCGTCGGGAGATTCCTGTCATCGGCTTGGGATGCCTGGAACGGCCTCCTCCTTACTGGAGACCACGGCTTCCAAAGCCAACAGGCCGCTATGGACGGAGCTCCACCACTGGTGATCTCGGCGAGAGATCCCAGGCTCCCGATGTTCAAAGTCAGCGCCGCTGCCCACGGCTGACTGCTCCACAGACCTGCAGCACCACGATGTTCAATCGGCAGATCCCAGCATACCGTAGTTCCAGCGCGGCGACCCAGGCAAGGCATCGCCCACTCCGCGATAGCGCTCCAGCGCTGGGCCGCTGCCGAAGCCGAGGTTCTGGCCAGGTCCCCTCAGGAAACGCCGCTCCAGGCCCCGCTGGTAGGCCTCGAGGGCTGGTCGAAGGTGCTACTCGGAGGAAGGCAGCCTCCCCGACCAGGTAGGGACTAGAAAATGCAGTTTCCCCCTCCCCCCCCACCCCACCCCACACATAAAATAATTAGACCCCCAAACAACACTTTTACGTACTAAAAATAATAAAAAGAAGTGAAAGAAACGGACAGCGGCAGGACTGGCAGCCATATAGGACAGCGCCCCCTCTCAGAGGTGTACAATGCCATGAACAAGCTGTCCAACAACCAAGCAAGAGGCTTGGATCATATTTCTGCTGAACATCTTAAGTATGTGAGTATGAGGATAGCTCCTCTCCTTGCTATTTGTTTTACTGGCTTTATGATTCATGGCTTGTTACCAGACTCAATGTTGTCTGTTCTGTTAGTGCCGGTCATTAAGGACAAAGCTGGTAAAGTAGGCAGCCTAAATAATTACAGGCCCATGGCTTTAGCCAGCATATTGTCAAACGTTTTAGAAAGAGTTCTGCTGGATAGAATAAATGAGTTTGTTAACTCCACAGATAATCAGTTTGGTTTTAAAGCTAAACATGGCACTGACTTATGCATATATGCCCTAAAGGAGATTGTAAACAAATATAGAGGCAAAACCTCTTCAATCCTTATGTGCTTTATTGATGCTTCCAAAGCCTTTGATCATGTTAATCGCACAAATCTGATTGTTAAAATGAGTCAAAGATGGGTGCCTAAATACACTGTGAGAATTCTGGCCTACTGGTATGCCCACCAGACTATGCAAATAAAATGGGGCAATAGGGTCTCAGCCCCATTTGGGGTTAGCAATGGTGTTAGACAAGGGGGGATTTTGTCCCCAGTCCTTTTTAATCTTTATATTGATGATCTGTCCAAACAATTGAAAGCCTGTAATACTGGGTGCATGATTGGTAATATTTTAGTGAACCATATTATGTATGCAGATGATCTTGTGGTCTTTAGTCCATCTAGCGCTGGTCTACAGCAGCTCCTTACTATATGTTCTGTGTATGGTATGGAACATGATATTAAATATAATGCTGGTAAGAGTGCTGTTATGATCTGTAGAACCAAAGAGGATAAATGTCTAAAATGTCCTGATTTTAAATTGTCTGACAATAAACTTAGTGTCTGTAATAAGGTAAAATATCTAGGGCATTTTATTACAGAACAAATGACAGATGATGAGGATATTTATAGGCAACAACGCATGCTGTATATACAGGATGATATTCTCTTGAGTAAGTTTGGTGCGTGTGCAGATGTGGTTAAGATGTCGCTATTTAGAGCATACTGCACACCACTCTATACTGCGCACCTGTGGTCGAACTATGGAAAGACAAGTTTGCAGAGACTAAAGGTGTCATATAATGATGCCATGAGAACACTACTAAGGAAACCTAGATGGTGTAATGCTGGTAACATCGCTGTCTCGTTGTAGGACATTGATCATTCTTTTATTCTGGATTTTAATTCATGCATTGTGTTTTTTTTTCTTAATATATAATTTATGATGCTTTTATAAGTGATATACTAAGATTTTATATGTACTTTATGATATTTTTAAATATGTAATGCATTTTTATGTAATGTTGCCCCTTGTCTGGACCTTGAGTCTGAAATAAAGTTTATTATTATTATTATATTTATTTTATTGTGTGTAATTAATTATTATGTAGTTTAGTGTCATTCTGTGCAACATGGGCCAATGGATTGACTGATCACCTTCTCAGATTTCCCTGAAAATCAGTGCCTGTATATTAGATCACACAAGTAACACAACAGAAAACAAGGTCTCAACTCCAAATTCCAATGGGCCTTTGGCAATGTTTCGAGCTATATAAATGGTTCATAACTTCGAAGGAACTTTGAGTTGAAAGTTGATTTTTCTGCTGTGTTCTTTGTACCAGAGGTGTGCAAAACATGATTTTCAATCAAATCTTACATGGCGACCAGCCAACCTTCTTACTTGCTGTTATTTGGTACAGAATCAAATCATCCAATACCAAGCAATTGATATACGTCTCCGATAAACCATCAATGTTTACTGAAATTTTGGTCCTTGGAAATGGGATTTTTGGACCTTAAAAGCCCTTGAATTTATAGCTGTTCCAAGTGTATGAACCCTGGTATGAGAAATAAGTCAGAATCAGAACCACACTTTATTTGCCAAGTATGTTTTGCAACATACGAGGAATTTTATTGGCCAATTCAGTCATACAATTAAAAGTAACAGATCACCCAAAAACACATTTTAACATGAACATTCACCGCAGTGACCCTACACATTCCTCACTGTGATGGAAGGTGAAATAAAGTTCAAGTCCTTCCCTTTGTTCTTCCTCGGTCGTGGGCCTCGAGCCTCAGTTGACGGAGCGATCTTGACACCCGTAGCCAGCGGCGTTCGGGCCCTCCGTGTCGAGGCGATCAAGCTCCCGCATCGGAGGGATGTCAGCTCCCTCGCGCCGGGCGATCGAACCTCGCGTCGGGGCTGGTCGAACCTTCCAGCCAGTAGCATGTCTAAGGCCATGCGATTTTGCCAGGCCATTAGGCTGGTATCTGTCAGTTGTTCCGCTAATCCTTCAACCGCATCTCGAGTGTATTTTATAAAGCGTTGTTGATTGTAGTATAGGTAGTTGATCCAGTCCACATTTTTATTAATTGTGGACCACCAGAAGAGTATGGACTCAAAGCCCGCAGCTATCTGGTTTCTGGCTTTGAATTCATCAGGTACCTCTCTTGGCACCCCTATCGCATCTATATATATGTGTGTGTCGAATGAACCTTTCACCCCTCTCTCTTGTCGTTGGCTTCCTTCATTGAGTTCTCCAATGTTATACGTCTGATTGCAGTTGAGCACCATCCCCATGTCCTGTCCCTTTGGGTTATTTCTTGTATAGCACTCAAACCCCTCCTCCCCAAGAGGACTGGTAGTGCCAATCTTTACAGGGATGGGTGCATACATACATTCTATAGCCGCAGCACCATTTTCCTTTACATACATCAAATGGGATGGTGGTGGATCTTCTATTCTGTGGTATTGTGATTTTTATGCATGTTATATTACTCACGAGTTGGGTAACCACCCAACACACGACCCACCAACACGAAATCTTCATTTTTCCCCGCGGGTTCTTGGTAAATATTAACGTCAATGGTTCCTCTCCTTTGCGCACAGTCCACGGGCTGATATTGTCTGGTGGGTCCTCCACAGGACCCTTAACTCGACTTGCGTATGTCCACCCGTTTTCTTTTGTCCGCACTGCTGTTTCCGTGGTCATTAGTACCAAATATGGACCAGTCCAACGGGGTTGCATCTTTTCTTCCTTCCATGATGTTACAAGATCCCAGTCCCCCGCTTTCACAGAATGGATTGGAAAGTCGAGATGGGGACTCTGGGCCAGCAGCCCCTTGGTTTTTAATTCTGTAATAGAACGAGATACTGCCAGTAAATAGTTCCTTAGGAATACATCATTCCCTTGTATTTGTTGGGACCCCTTCTATCTTTCCTAAATAATAAAGACCTAACTTGTTCAACCTTTCTCTGTGTCTTAGTTGCTGAAACCCAGGCAACATTCTAATTGATCTCCTCTGTACTCTCTCTCTATTTTGTTGACCTTTTTCCTATAATTATGCCTACCAAAATTATACACCATACTCCACAATTGACCTCACCAATGCCTTGTACAATTTAACATTACAACCCAACTTCTATACATAATGCTCTGATTTATAAAGGCCAACACACCAAAATCTTTCTTTACCATCCTATCTTCATGAGATTCCACCTTTAGGGAACTATGCACAGTTATTCCTAGATCCCTCTGTTCAACTTCATTCCTCAATTCACAATCATTTACCATGTAGGTTCAATTTTGATTTGTCCTGCCAAGATGTATCATCTCACACTTATCAACATTAAACCCATCTGTCATGTTTCAACCCACTCTTCCAAATGATCTAAATCTCTCTGTACACTTTTAAAATCTACTTCATTATTCACAACACCACCTATCTTAGTATCATCTACATACTTATTAATCTATTTTACCACACCAACATCCAGATTATTGATTCACATGACAAACAACAGTGGACCCAACACACATCCCCGAGGTACCCCTCTAGTCACTGACCTCCAATCTGACAAACATCCATCCACCATTGCTCTCTGACATCTCCCATACAGCCACTTTTTAATCCATCTTGCTATTCCTTACTAACCCTTCTTAACCAACCTTATTTCCTTATTGAACCTTGTCAAAGGCCTTACTGAAGTTCATCTAGACAACATCCACCACTTTACCCTCATCAATTTCCCTAATAACTTTTTCAAAAAATTCAAGATTAGTCAAACATCACAATCACAAACCCATGCTAATTCTTCCTAATCCTACCCTATTTATCTAAATTCTTATATATTGTCTTAAGTATGCTTTCCATTATTTTGCCCACCACTAATGTCAAACAACGTTCTTGTTCAAACTCTACTCTTTTCTCACATCTTTGTCCTCCTGTTCACTTACCTCAGGGCTATTATCTATTCGTACCTGCGGGACGGCCCTCATGTAATTATTGAAATGGTACCAGGTATATCAACCTTCTACCTGAACATCGGTCGGGAGTTTAGAAAACTCATACATACACCTTGTCTTCAGGTTTAAAGGGTCCTTCCTCCTGGTCCACCTCCAACAGCTTTTACTTTACCTGTTCATAAATAGACTTGTATATCATAATTAACTGTTTCGTATACTTTTTAAATTCTATATTTAACTGTTCCAAACTCGGTCTCTTGTAGGGACCTCTCCATTGTGCCACCTGCTCGGTTAGTTTGCATGCAACATCTCTTCAGTGCCAATGGCAGGGCATCGATCCAATTCAACTTTGTAATTAAACAAATCTTATTTATATTAACCTTCAATGTTCCATTTATTCTTTCCACCATGCCTGTGACTGCAGGTGTTACATACCCAAATGTGTATTTTACTCTAAGGGTCTCTATCGCCAACTTGGCTACTCCCTAAATGAAAACAATCCGTTGTCAAAGCTGATTTCTGTAAGTCTACCAAACCTCTTAATTACCTTATTCATCATAAACGACACTACAGGGCTTATACCTAATCTAGTCTGAACTATATCCTGCCTTTTCCCGAGGTTATCATACTCTGTCCTACATTCTGAAGTATTTTTTTAAATCTCTCTCTCTCTCTCTCTTACATCGCTTTTCACTTATGGAACAATACCAACAAATCCTCCTTTAAGTCCTTTTCTCTCTTGGGGACCCCAGTCCTGTTAGGGCTTATATCCAGATTAATTTCACTCCTGATAGGACTTTTTGAGGAAACGTTCCCCAAAGACATTCATTATTGGCATGTAATTCTCTGGCCCTGCTTGGTTCCGTCATAGGACTCACTTGTCTTTTCAACCAGGTCCATTGTTTATTGACAACAGCTCCTCCTGCTGGTTTGCAAGTCTTTTTCCTATCTTTGCGATATTTCTCGACCGCAGAGACCAACTGTTCGCTGAATCGGGGGTGGGAAATTAATGACAATCTCACCACCAATCTGCTTGACTTTAAGAAGAATGACATCCACCACAGTAGTTCATAATATAATGTTCATCAATGAACTCCCCACCTTTTCAGCTGGTTTTCCAGATAGCCTGCTGGATTACATTGTCTGAGGGCCTGCCATACCCTCTGCCTGACTGTGTCAAACAGTATGCCATTGCTTATTACATTGTTCGCATCAGTTTATACCATCCATCTTCAGTAGTTCTGTCACTTTTACCAACAGTGCCTTCAAATCTTCCATGGTCAATAATCGTCCCACGTTCTCCTCCTCCAAAGCCCTAATCCATTTCCTCCCCCATCAGGGATATAGGGTGAGGTGTTTTTTTAGCCCTCTCAGTTTATGGGTGCCCCAAGGGATAATCTGTGTCTGTCCTTCTCTTTTCTCTTTAAAGCAGTCTCATCACTTTATCCCAATGCTTCCAAATTTAATCCTTTCTGGTATGCCTTCTTTCTTATTCTAAACTCAATTTCTTGCTTCTCAAATATTCTAGCCTCCTTGCAAATTCATTCACCTTTCTTTTTTAAATCTTCCACTGACTCCTCCTGCTTTATTACTTTCACGCCTGTCGTTTTTCTACTTCTGTTATCTCCTAACTGCCTCTCTCTCCTTCCTTTCTAAACTTGAATGTTTACCAATGAACTTATTTCCAATTATTTCAATCCATATTCACCACTATTTTAAATGTCCAATTCCGAGCACTAGTAACAATTTTCCAAATTAACTTTACTGACTAGAAATCTAAAAGAACATCAGAAAAACCAAAAGCTGATTTTACAACTTCCCCTTCTAGGTTACGAGGATACAAACAGTTAATCGTTATCTTACAGCTGTTCGTCGCCTTTCACCATGACCTAATTTATTTAAAGGAACATACACCTACCTACAGTGGACATTTTTGATTCTAATAAAACTTACTTACTTACTTACTTACTCTTACAATGTGGTCTACAAATACAATATAATTATCACATATATAAAATCCCTGGGTATTTCCTTGCCCCCAGAGGCTCAGCATTCGCCCCAACGGACTATCAGGCAGAATGCGGCTTTACCGCCCTTCCCCTCCCTTTTGGGCTTTCCGTTTTCATTGCCCATCCTCCCGATCGGAATTTCCCCCGATCTATTTAATCGCCCGAGTAGTACTTAATAGTCGTTTTCTTACCCGGGTCCTGTGCACAAGAATCACTCGATTTGGCTCCTCGCGATTTCCAACTACTCCCACTTGTTTCTCTAATCTCTGGTCTGGGATATCACTCGCTCAAACCGCTGACGGCAAGCAAGGGGTCCAGGGCCGCTGAATCAGCGGGGTGCACCGTCCCTTCTCCCGTATACCGCCGCCAGCTGGCCGGAGTGGCGATCCCAAGACGAGCCCCCAGGCTTGTGAGGTGCAAAAAGTGAGTGCTCACAATCACGATCCTAGAGAAATGAGAGAAACAAGTTTATTTATTAGCAAGTCTGCAGAGTCGGGTGCCTCCCCTGTCGAGACACACCGAGGTCGGGAAAGCCACTCTCTTTTATTCATATCATTTTACATTTGTTACACCTTTATTCCTCCCCTTCGGGCTCCTTTCAAATCAGAGCACTGAGGTGCACAATCTACCGGTCCCGCCCCTGGTGCCTCCCACATCATACATCGCATGTGCATTTAAATCAGACATCTTGTCATGATGGGCGTGTTTGCAATATTCATTTGTCTCATTACCCATGCGCACTAGAGAGTTGTTCATGCCCTTTACCCCAGTTCTTCCTGGACTGTCGCTATCTCCTTTTTCTCATCCTTGAAGCTCATCTACTCTCTACAATACAAAGGGTTCTTAGTCTAAATCAACTATACCTATTAACCCCTTCCTCACAACATCTTCTGTAGAGAAAGGTACGTTTTTGGAAGGAACATAGTGCAACAAATGTGTGATTCCAGGATGACACGGCCCATTGTGAAGATCAGTGAGTGCAGAAGAATGAACAGAGGCACAAAATGCTGGAGTTAATGTATCTGGAGCAACATTATCCTTACCAGGGCGGTACTCAATTGAATAACTATATGCAGATAATTCAATCCTCCATTCATGAATGTTACTGTTTTTAATCTTCGTTCGTTTCCGATTATCCAGCATAAAAGCTACTGAACGCTGATCTGTTATCAAAGTGAAGTGCTGGCGAGCAAGGAAATGACTCCATTTCCTCACTGCTTCAATAATTGGTGTAGCTACCTTTTCGGACGGGAGGGTAGTGCAATTCAATACCTTGGAGAGTACGTGACATGAAAGCCACTGGTCGTCCTCCTTGATTTAATGTTGCTGATACAGCTAAATCAGAGGCATCACATTCAACAACAAAGGGGAGATCCTCATCGATGGCGTGTAATGTCCCAGATTCTAATTGTTTCTTTAAAGAAGTAAAGGCACCAATTGCTGTAGAGTCAAGGGGAAAAGATTTTGTTCTAATCAAAGGTTGAATTTTGTCAGCAAAATTTGGTATCCATTGAGCATAATATGCAAACATCCAAAGAACCCTTCGCAGAGTCTTTCTGGATCAGGCTTGATTATATCATTTCCATCCCAATAACCAAGAATATTAATTGTTGACACTGATGTTATTAACTTTGCCTCATTTAATGTTAGATGTTTAGAATGTACAACATCTAAAAACCGTTGTACATTTTCATCATGTTCAGCTTGGTCTTTTCCAGCAATAGTTAAATTATCAAGATAAGGGAAAGTATCTTTAAGGTTTTCTTGTTCAACAAGTTTGTCCATCTCTCTCTGAAAAACAGCCACGCCATTAGTTACACCAAAAGGAACTCTGCAGTGGTGATATAATTTCCCATTTGCTTCAAACGCAGTGTATTTCTTCTCTGATTCCTTCAAAGGAATTTGGTAGTCAGCACTTTTTAAGTCAAAAGTAGAGAATATCTTATAATTAGCTAATGTATTGATAATCTCTTCTATGCGAGGTAGTGGATATGCATCAAGATCCATGAACTGGTTTATAGAGTAATCAATGCAGAGTCTCTTTCTATGTCTCTCCAAGGGGTCCTTAACCACGACAACTTGTGCCCTCCAAGGGGAAGAGCTGGGTTCTATGATACCTTCTTGTAAAAGATTAGTTACTTCTGTGTTGATAAAGTTCCTATCATCTTTACTAAAATGTCTTGATTTTGTAGCAATTGGCTTGCACTTGGAGGATAAATTAGTGAATAATGAAGGACATTCAACAGATGCAGCAGAAAAAACACACAATACTGGTGGCTTTGACAATACAAGATCAGGCATAGTTCCTTCAGACATTATTTAAAGTGATCTGTGCTGTTTCTGAAAATCCTGACCTAGAATTATATCGCTACACAAATTTTTCAAAATACCAAGACATACAGATTTATAGCTAGTTTTGTTCAGAATAAAGTCTACAATACAAGATCCAATAATTTGAGTATTGAGAGTTGTCAGAGCCATCGAGATTTCTCTATTTGAAGGAATTATAGTTAGATTTAGTCGAGACACAACTTGTTCACTTATAAAACGTTCTGAACTGCCAGAATCAAGTAGTACATTAAGTGTATGGCCATTGATGGATAATGTTGTAGCTGCATGAGACAAGCTCTGAGGAAATGCAGCTATAATTACACATAAAGAAGGCATATACATGGCAGCAGTCACACTTTTAGTAGTTGCTTTGGACTTGCATACTCTAGAAAAATGTCCCTTCTTGCCACAACTATTACAAGTTGCCTCTTGAGCAGGGCATCTCTCTCTCTTATGAATATTACCCCCCGCAAAAGTAACACTTCCTTTTTGAATAATGATATACTGCAGCAAGGTCTCCTTTATCAGTAGAAATTGTTTCAGCTTGCTCCATATTAGTACTTGGGTGAAATTCTTTTGTAGTAGTTGCAGCAGAATACACATTAGATGAGTCATATGCATCACAATGTTTCTGAGCCAAGTCTAATAAGCTTGATTGTAAGCTGACTGTAAAGCCAAGGTTTTGTTTTCTAATAGTTTCTGTCGTATTAAAGGCGATGCCAAACCATTGATAAAAGAGTCTCGAATAAGTTCCTGTCGATATTGATCAGCCGTAACTACTTTGAATGGACAGTCTTTACTAAGTCTTTGAAGTACTTGTGAAAATTCATCAATTGACTCACCAGGTTTTTGTTTCCGAGTACCAAGGAGGTGTCGAGCGAATAGCACATTGGGTGTCTTAACGAAGAGACTGCTTAGTACATCAATAGCAGAAACATAAGTTGTACATTCCACTATGTAATCATATACATCAGAAGAGACGAAGCTTATTAATGTCTTGAGTCTGTCTGGTGCATCATTGCCACACTCATCAAAGAAGTTATTTAATATACGAAGCCAGTGCTTCCATTCCTTTGCAGTAGCAGGTGAGTTGGGATCCAGATCCAAGCGTTGTGGTTTCAATAGTTTCTCCATCCCAAGTCGGACTGCTAAGATAAGTTGCTTATATTGTTGCGAGGCAAATGAAACTTTTCACTACTCAAAATTTACTTAACTTTATTTAAGCTTTAAGCAACTTATTTCTTTAATACATAAACTCAGAAACGTCTGGCAAACATGGCTGATTCCGCAGGCCTTTCCCGCCCGAAATACCTCGCACATGCGCACACTCCGGAAAAGTCTTGCACATGCGCACACTCTAGAAGAGCCCTGCACCTGCGCACATGCGCCCACTTCAGTTTGAAACTGCAAAAGGTTTGCTTTGAAAATGCAAAAGGTGTGCTTTGAAAACGCAAATGGTGGTTTGGTTTGAAAATGCAAATGGTGGTCTGGTTTGGAAATGCAAAAGGTTTGGTTTGAAAATGCAAAAGGTTTGCTTTTAAAATGCAAAAGGTGGTTTCCTTTGAAAATGCAAAAATTGATTTGCTTTGAAAATGCAAAAGGTGGTTCGGTTTGGAAATGCAAAAGATTTGGTTTGAAAATGCAAAAGGTTTGGTTTGAAAATGCAAAAGGTTTGGTTTGAAAATGCAAAAGGTTTGCTTTGAAAATGCAAAAGGTGGTATTCTTTGAAAATGCAATTGTTAGTTTGCTTTGAAAATGCAAGAATGGTTTGCTTTGAAAATGCAAAAGTGGTTTTGCTTTGAAAATGCAAAATGTGGTTTGCTTTGAAAATACAAAAGGTGGTTTGCCTTGAGATTGCAAAAGGTTTGCTTTGAAAATGCAAAGGGTTTGCTTTGAAAATGCAAAAGGTGGTTTGGTTTGAAAATGCAAAAGTTGGTTTGCTTTATGGAAAATGGCTGGCTTTGAAAATGCAAATGGTGGTTTGGTTTAGAAAAGCAAAAGGTAGTTTGGATTGGAAATGCAAAAGGATGGCTTTGAAAATGCAAAAGGTGCTTTGCTTAGAAAATGCTAAAGATTTGATTTGAAAATGCAAAAGGTTTTGTTTGAAAATGCAAAAGGTTTGCTTTGAAAATGCAAAATGTGGTTTGCTGTAAAAATGCAAAAGGTGGTTTTCTTTGAAAATGCAAAAGGTGGTTTGCTTTGAAAATGCACAAGGGTTTACTTTGAAAATGCAAAAGGTTTGCTTTGAAAATGCAAATAGTGGTTTGCTTTGAAGGGCAAATGGTGGTTTGCTTTGAAAATGCAAAACATGGTTTGCTTTGAAAATGCAAAAGGTGGTTTGCTTTGAAAATGCAAATGGTGGTTTGCTTTGAAAATGCAAAAGGTGGTTTGCTTTGAAATTGCAAAAAGTGGTTTGCTTTGAAAATGCAAATGGTGGTTTGCTTTGAAAATGCAAAAGGTGGTTTGCTATAAAATGCCAAAAGGCGGTTTGCTTTGAAAATGCAAAATGTGGATTTCTTTGAAAATGCAAAAGGTCGTTTGTTTTGATAATGCAAAAAGTGGTTTGCTTTGAAAATGCAAAAGTTGGTTTGCTGGTTTGCATTGAAAATGCAAAAGGTGGTTTGCTTTGAAAATGCAAAAGGTGGTGTACTTTGAAAATGCAAAAGGTGGTTTGCTTTAAAAATGCAAAAGGAGGTTTGCTTTGAAAATGCAAAAGGTGGTTTGCTTTGAAAATGCAAAAGGTGGTTTGCTATGAAAATGCAAAAAGGTTTGCTATAAATGCAGTAGATTGTTTGCTTTGAAAATGGAAAAGGTGGTTTGCTTTGAAAATGCAAAAGGTGGTTTGCTTTGAAAATGCAAAAAATGTGGTTTGCTTTGAAAATGCAAAAGGTGGTTTGCTTTGAAAATACAAAAGGTGGTTTGCTTTGAAAATGCAAAAGGTGGCTTGCTTTTAATAAGCAAATGGTGGTTTGCTTTGAAAATGCAAAAGGTGGTTTACCTTGAAAATGCAAAAGGTGGTTTGCTTTGAAAATGCAAATGGTGGTTTGCTTTGAAAATGTAAAAGGTGGTTTGCTTTGAAAATGCAAAAGGTGGTTTGCTGGTTTGCATAGAAAATGCAAAAGCTGCTTTTTAATGGAAATGCAAAAGGTGGTTTGCTTTGAAAACGAAAAGATGGTATGCTTTGAAAATGCAAAAGGTGGTTTGCTTTGAAAATGCAAAAGGTTTGCTTTGAAAATGCAAAAGGTTTGCTTTGAAAATGCAAAGGGTTAGGTTGAAAATGCAAAAAGGTTAGCTTTGAAAATGCAAATAGTGGTTTGCTTTGAAGGGCAAATTGTGGTTTGCTTTGAAAAAGCAAAAGGTGGTTTGCTTTGAAAAGGCAAAAGGTGGTTTGCTTTGAAAAGGCAAAAGGTGGTTTGCTTTGAAATTGCAAAAAGTGGTTTGCTTTGAAAATGCAAATGGTAGTTTGCTTTGAAAATGCAAAAGGTGGTTTGTTATAAAATGCCAAAAGGCGGTTTGCTTTGAAAATGCAAAATGTGCTTTGCTTTGAAAATGTAAAATGTCGTTTGTTTAGAAAATGGAAAAGGTGGTTTGCTTTGAAAATGCAAAATTTGGTTTGCTGGTTTGCATTGAAAATGCAAAAGGTGGTTTGCTTTGAAAATGAAAAAAGGTGGTTTGCTTTTAAAATCAAAAGGTTTGCTTTGAAAATGCAAAGGGTTTACTTTGGAAATGCAAAGGGTTTACTTTGAAAATGCAAAAGGTTTGCTTTGAAAATGAAAATAGTGGTTTGCTTTGAAGGGCAAATGGTGGTTTGCTTTGAAAATGCAAAAGGTGATTTGCTTTGAAAATGCAAAACGTGGTTTGCTTTGAAAATGGAAAACGTGATTTGCTTTGAAAATGCAAAAGGTGGTTTGCTTTGAAAAAGCAAAAGGTGGTTTGCTTTGAAAAAGCAAAAGGTGGTTTGCTTTGAAAATGCAAAAAGGTTTTCTTTAAAAATGCAGTAGATGGTTTGCTTTGAAAATTGAAAAGGTGGTTTGCTTTGAAAATGCAAAAGGTGGTTTGCTTTTAAATTGCAAAAAAGTGGTTTGCTTTGAAAATGCAAAAGGTGGTTTGGTATAAAAATGCCAAAAAGTGGTTTGCTTTGGAAATGCAAAAGGTGGTTTGCTTTGAAAATGCAAAAGGTGGTCTGCTTTGAAAATCCAAAAAGGTTTGGTTTATAATGTAGTAGATAGTTTGCTTTGAAAAAGGAAAAAGTGGTTTGCTTTGAAAATACAGAAGGTGGTTTGCTTTGAAATTGCAAAAAAAACTGGTTTGCTTTGAAAATGCAAAAGGTGGTTTGCTTTGAAAATATAAAAGGTGGTTTGCTTTGAAAATGCCATAGGTGGCTTTCTTTTAATATGGAAATGGTGGTTTGCTTTGAAAATGCAAAATGTTGTTTGTCTTTACTATGTAAAAGGTGGTTTGCTTTAAAAATGCAAATGGTGGTTTGCTTTGAAAATGCAAAAGGTTTGCTTTGAAAATGCAAAAGGTGGTTTGCTTTGAAAATGCAAAAGGTGGTTTGCTTTTAAAATGCAAAAGGTGGTTTGCTATAAAAACGCCAAAAGGAGGTTTGCTTTGAAAATGCAAAAGTTGGTCTGCTTTGAAAATGCAAAAGGTGGTTTACTTTGAAAATGCTAAAGGTGGTTTGCTTTGAAAATGCAAATGGTGGTTTGCTTAGAAAATGAAAAAGTGGTTTGCTTTCAAAATGCAAAGGGTTTACTTTGAAAATGCAAAAGGCGGTTTGCTTTGAAGGGCATATGGTGGTTTGCTTTGAAAACGCAAAAGGTGGTTTGATTTGAAAATAAAAAAAAGGTGGTTTGCTTTTAAAATCAAAAGGTTTGCTTTGAAAATGCAAAGGGTTTACTTTGAAAATGCAAAAGGTTTGTTTTGAAAATGCGAATAGTGGTTTGCTTTGAAAAAGCAAAAGGTGGTTGCTTTGAAGATGCAAAAGGTGGTTTGCTTTGAAAATGCAAAAGGTGGTTTGCTTTTAAAATGCAAAAGGTGGATTGCTGGTTTGCATTGAAAATGCAAAAGGGAGTTTGCTTTGAAAATGTAAAAGGTGGTGTGATTTGAAAATGCAAAAGGTGGTTTGCTTTGAAAATGATATAGGTGGTTTGCTTTGAAAATGCAAAAAGGTTTGCATTAAAAAAGCAGTAGATGGTTTGCTTTGAAAATGGAAAAGGTGGTATGAAAATGCAAAAGGTGGTTTCCTTTGAAAATGCAAAAAGGTTTGCTTTAAAAATGCAGTAGATCGTTTGCTTTGAAAATGCAGTAGATGGTTTGTTTTGAAAATGCAAAAGGTAGTTTGCTTTGAAAATGCAAAAGGTCGTTTGCTTTGAAAATACAAAAGGTCGTTTGCTTTTAAAATGCAAAAGGTCGTTTGCTTTGAAAATGCAAAAGGTGGTTTTATGGTTTGCATTGAAAATGCAGAAGCTGCTTTTTAATGGAAATGCAACAGGTGGTTTGCTTTGAAAATGCAAAAGATGGTATGCTTTGAAAATGCAAAAGGTGGTTTGCTTTGAAAATACAAAAGGTCGTTTGCTTTGAAAATGCAAAAGGTGGTTTTCTGGTTTGCATTGAAAATGCAGAAGCTGCTTTTTAATGGAAATGCAACAGGTGGTTTGCTTTGAAAATGCAAAAGGCGGTTTGCTTTGAAAATGGAAACGGTGTTTTGCTTTGAAAATGCAAAAGGTGGTTTGCTTTGAAAATACAAAAAGGTTTGCTTTAAAAAAGCAGTAGATGGTTTGCTTTGAAAATGCAGTAGATGGTTTGCTTTGAAAATGCAAAAGGTGGTTTGCTTTGAAAATGCAAAAGGAGGTTTGCTTTGAAAATACAAAAGGTCGTTTGCTCTGAAAATGCAAAAGGTCGTTTGCTTTTAATATGCAAAAGGTCGTTTGCTTTGAAAATGCAAAAGATTGTTTGCTTTGAAATTGCAAAAAAGTGGTTTGCTTTGAAAATGTAAAAGTGGTTTGCTTTGAAAATACAAAACGTGGTTTGATTTGAAAATGCAAAAAGTGGCTTTGTTTTAATATGCAAATGGTGGTTTGCTTTGAAAATGCAAAAGTTGGCTTTTAAAATGCAAAAGGTGGTTTGGTTTGAAAATGCAAATGTTGGTTTTCAATGAAAATGTAAAAGGTGGTTTGCTTTGAAAATGCAAAAGGTGGTTTGGTATAAAAATGCCAAAATGTGGTTTGCTTTGAAAATGTAAAAGGTGGTTTGCTTTGAAAATGCAAACGGTCGTTTGCTTTGAAAATGCAAAAGGTGGTTTGCTGGTTTGCATTGAAAATGCAAAAGCTGCGTTTTAATGGAAATGCAAAATGTGGTTTGCTTTGAAAATGCAAAAGATGGTATGCTTTGAAATTGCAAAAAGGTTTGCTTTAAAAAAGCAGTAGATGGTTTGCTTTGAAAATGGAAAAGGTGGATTGAAAATGCAAAATGTGGTTTCCTTTGAAAATGCAAAAAGGTTTGCTTTAAAAATGCAATAGATGGTTTGCTTTGAAAATGGAAAAGGTGGTTTTCTTTGAAAATGCAAAAGGTGGTTTCCTTTGAAAATGCAAAAGGTGGTTTGCTTTGAAAATTCAAAAAGGTTTGCTTTAAAAAAGCAGTAGATGGTTTGCTTTGAAAATGGAAAAGGTGGTTTGAAAATGCAAAAGGTGGTTTCCTTTGAAAATGCAGAAGGATGTTTGCTTTGAAAATACAAAAGGTCGTTTGCTCTGAAAATGCAAAAGGTCGTTTGCTTTTAATATGCAAAAGGTCGTTTGCTTTGAAAATGCAAAAGATTGTTTGCTTTGAAATTGCAAAAAATGGTTTTCATTGAAAATGCAAAAGGTTGTTTGCTTTGAAAATGCAAAAGGTGGTTTGGTATAAAAATGCCAAAATGTGGTTTGCTTTGAAAATGTAAAAGGTGGTTTGCTTTGAAAATGCAAACGGTCGTTTGCTGGTTTGCATTGAAAATGCAAAAGCTGCGTTTTAATGGAAATGCAAAATGTGGTTTGCATTGAAAATGCAAAAGATGGTATGCTTTGAAAATGCAAAAAGGTTTGCTTTAAAAAAGCAGTAGATGGTTTGCTTTGAAAATGGAAAAGGTGGATTGAAATTGCAAAAGGTGGTTTCCTTTGAAAATGCAAAAAGGTTTGCTTTAAAAATGCATTAGATGGTTTGCTTTGAAAATGGAAAAGGTGGTTTGCTTTGAAAATGCAAAAGGTGGTTTGATTTGAAATTGCAAATGTGTGGTTTGCTTTGAACATGCAAAAAAAGGTGGTCTGCTTTGAAAATGCTAAAGGTGGTTTGCTTTGAAAATGCAAAAGGTGGTTTGCTTTGAAAATGCAAAAGGTGGTTTGCTTTGAAAATGCAAAAGGAGGTTTGCTTTGAAAATGCAAAAGGTCGTTTGCTCTGAAAATGCAAAAGGTCGTTTGCTTTTAATATGCAGAAGGTCGTTTGCTTTGAAAATGCAAAAGATTGTTTGCTTTGAAATTGCAAAAAAGTGGTTTGCTTTGAAAATGCAAAAGGTGGTTTGCTTTGAAAATACATAACGTGGTTTAATTTGAAAATGCAAAAAGTGGCTTTGTTTTAATATGCAAATGGTGGTTTGCTTTGAAAATGCAAAAGGTGGTTTACTTTTAAAATGCAAAAGGTGGTTAGCTTTGAAAATGCAAATGTTGGTTTTCAATGAAAATGTAAAAGGTGGTTTGATTTGAAAATGCAAAAGGTGGTTTGGTATAAAAATGCCAAAAAGTGGTTTGCTTTGAAAATGTAAAAGGTGGTTTGCTTTGAAAATGCAAAAGGTGGTTTGCTGGTTTGCATTGAAAATGCAAAAGCTGCTTTTTAATGGAAATGTAAAAGGTGGTTTGCTTTGAAAATGCAAAAGGTGGTTTGCTTTGAAATGCAAAAGGTGGTTTGCTTTGAAAATGCAAAAAGGTTTGCTTTAAAAATGCAGTAGATGGTTTGCTTTGAAATTGCAAAAAAAGTGGTTTGCTTTGAAAATGCAAAAGGTGATTTGCTTTGAAAATACAAAACTTTGTTTGATTTGAAAATGCAAAAAGTGGCTTTCTTTTAATATGCAAATGGTTGTTTGCTTTGAAAATTCAAAAGGTGGTTTGCTTTTAAAATGCAAAAGGTGGTTTGCTTTGAAAATGCAAATGTTGGTTTTCATTGAAAATGTAAAAGGTGGTTTGCTTTGAAAATGCAAAAGGTGGTTTGGTATAAAAATGCCAAAAAGTGGTTTGCTTTGAAAATGCAAAAGGTAGTTTGCTTTGAAAATGCAAACGGTCGTTTGCTTTGAAAATGCAAAAGGTGGTTTGCTGATTTGCATTGTAAGTGCAAAATCTGCTTTTTAATGGAAATTCAAAAGGTGGTTTGCTTTGAAAATGCAAAAGATGGTATGCTTTGAAAATGCAAAAAGGTTTGCTTTAAAAAAGCAGTAGATGGTTTGCTTTGAAAATGGAAAAGGTGGATTGAAATTACAAAAGGTGGTTTCCTTTGAAAATGCAAAAAGGTTTGCTTTAAAAATGCAGTAGATGGTTTGCTTTGAAAATGGAAAAGGTGGTTTGCTTTGAAAATGCAAAAGGTGGTTTAATTTGAAATTGCAAATGTGTGGTTTGCTTTGAACATGCAAAAAAGGTGGTCTGCTTTGAAAATGTTAAAGGTGGTTTGCTTCGAAAATGCAAAAGGTGGTTTGCTTTGAAATTGCAAAAGGTGGTTTGCTTTGAAAATGCAAAAGGAAGTTTGCTTTGAAAATGCAAATGGTCGTTTGCTCTATAAATGCAAACGGTCGTTTGCTATTAATATGCGAAAGGTCGTTTGCTTTGAAAATGCAAAAGATTGTTTGCTTTGAATTTGCAAAAAAAAGTGGTTTGCTTTGAAAATGCAAAAGGTGGTTTGCTTTGAAAATACAAAACGTGGTTTGATTTGAAAATGCAAAAAGTGGCTTTGTTTTAATATGCAAATGGTGGTTTGCTTTGAAAATGCAAAAGGTGGTTTGCTTTTAAAGTGCAAAATGTGGTTTGCTTTGAAAATGCAAATGTTGGTTTTCAATGAAAATGTAAAAGGTGGTTTGCTTTGAAAATGCAAAAGGTGGTTTGGTATAAAAATGCCAAAAAGTAGTTTGCTTTGAAAATGTAAAAGGTGGTTTGCTTTGAAAATGCAAAAGATGGTATGCTTTGAAAATGCTAAAAGGGTTGCTTTAAAAAAGCAGTAGATGGTTTGCTTTTTAAATTGGAAAAGGTGGATTGAAAATGCAAAAGGTGGTTTCCTGTGAAAATGCAAAAATGTTTGCTTTAAAAATGCAGTAGATGGTTTGCTTTGAAAATGGAAAAGGTGGTTTGCTTTGAAAATGCAAAAGGTGGTTTGCTTTGAAAATACAAAACGTTGTTTGATTTGAAATTGCAAAAGGTGGTTTGCTGATTTGCATTGAAAATGCAAAAGCTGCTTTTTAATGGAAATGCAAAAGGTGGTTTGCTTTGAAAATGCAAAAGATGGTATGCTTTGAAAATGCAAAAAGGTTTGCTTTAAAAAAGCAGTAGATGGTTTACTTTGAAAATGGAAAAGGTGGATTGAAAATGCAAATGGTGGTTTGGTATAAAAATGCGAAAAAGTGGTTTGCTTTGAAAATGCAAAAGGTGGTTTGCTTTGAAAATGCAAACGGTCGTTTGCTTTGAAAATGCAAAAGGTGGTTTGCTGGTTTGCATTGAAAATGTAAAAGCTGCTTTTTAATGGAAATGCAAAAGGTGGTTTGCTTTGAAAATGCAAAGATGGTATGCTTTGAAAATGCAAAAGGTGGTTTCCTTTGAAAATGCAAAAATGTTTGCTTTAAAAATGCAGTAGATGGTTTGCTTTGAAAATGGAAAAGGTGGTTTGCTTTGAAAATGCAAAAGATGGTTTGCTTTGAAATTGCATAAAAGTGGTTTGCTTTGAAAATGCAAAAGGTGGTTTGGTTTGAAAATACAAAACGTTGTTTGATTTGAAATTGCAAAAGGTGGTTTGCTGATTTGCATTGAAAATGCAAAAGCTGCTTTTTAATGGAAATGCAAAAGGTGGTTTGCTTTGAAAATGCAAAAGATGGTATGCTTTGAAAATGCAAAAAGGTTTGCTTTAAAAAAGCAGTAGATGGTTTACTTTGAAAATGGAAAAGGTGGATTGAAAATGCAAATGGTGATTTGGTATAAAAATGCGAAAAAGTGGTTTGCTTTGAAAATGCAAAAGGTGGTTTGCTTTGAAAATGCAAACGGTCGTTTGCTTTGAAAATGCAAAAGGTGGTTTGCTGGTTTGCATTGAAAATGTAGAAGCTGCTTTTTAATGGAAATGCAAAAGGTGGTTTGCTTTGAAAATGCAAAGATGGTATGCTTTGAAAATGCAAAAGGTGGTTTGCTTTGAAAATGCAAAAGGTGGTTTGCTTTGAATATGAAAAAGCTGGTTTGCTTTGAAAATGCTAAAGGTGGTTTGCTTTGAAAATACAAAACGTGGTTTGATTTGAAAATGCAAAAAGTGGCTTTGTTTTAATATGCAAATGGTGGTTTGCTTTGAAAATGCAAAAGGTGGTTTGCTTTTAAAGTGCAAAAGGTGGTTTGCTTTGAAAATGCAAATGTTGGTTTTCAATGAAAATGTAAAAGGTGGTTTGCTTTGAAAATGCAAAAGGTGGTTTGGTATAAAAATGCCAAAAAGTAGTTTGCTTTGAAAATGTAAAAGGTGGTTTGCTTTGAAAATGCAAAAGATGGTATGCTTTGAAAATGCTAAAAGGTTTGCTTTAAAAAAGGAGTAGATGGTTTGCTTTTTAAATTGGAAAAGGTGGATTGAAAATGCAAAAGGTGGTTTCCTTTGAAAATGCAAAAATGTTTGCTTTAAAAATGCAGTAGATGGTTTGCTTTGAAAATGGAAAAGGTGGTTTGCTTTGAAAATGCAAAAGATGGTTTGCTTTGAAATTTCAAAAAAGTGGTTTGCTTTGAAAATGCAAAAGGTGGATTGCTTTGAAAATGCAAATGTTGGTTTTCATTGAAAATGTAAAAGGTGGTTTGCTTTGAAAATGCAAAAGGTGGTTTGGTATAAAAATGCAAAACGTGGTTTGCTTTGAAAATGCAAAAGGTGGTTTGCTTTGAAAATGCTAAAAAAAATTGCTTTGAAAATGCAAAAGGTGGTTTGCTTTGAAAATGCAAAAGATGGTTTGTTTTGAAAATGCAAAAGGTGGTTTGATTTGAAAAATGCAATAGGTGGTTTGCTTTGAAAATGCAAAAGATGGTTTGTTTTGAAAATGCAAAAGGTGGTTTGATTTGAAAAATGCAATAGGTGGTTTGCTTTGAAAATGCAAAAGGTGGTTTGCTTTGAAAAGGTGGTTTGCTTTGAAAATGCATCAGGTGGTTTGCTTTGAAAATGCAAAAGATGGTTAGCTTTGAAAATGCAAAAGATTTGCTTTGAAAATGCAAAAGATGGTTTGCTTTGAAAATGCAAATGGTGGTTCGCTTTGAAAAGGTGGTTTGCTTTGAAAATGCATAAGGTGGTTTGCTTTGAAAATATAAAAGGTGGTTCGCTTTGAAATTGCAAAAAGTGGTTTGCTTTGAAAATGCAAAAGGTGGTTTGCTTTGTAATGCAAAAGATGGTTTGCTTTAAAAATGCAAAAGGTGGTTTGCTTTGAAAATACAAAATGTGCTTTGCTTTGAAAATGCAAAAGGTGATTTGTTTTGAAAATGCAAAAGGTGGTTTGCCATGAAAATGCAAAAGGTGGTTTGCTTAGAATAGGTGGTTTGCTTTGAAAATGCATAAGGTGGTTTGCATTGAAAATGCATAACGTTGTTTGCTTTGAAATTGCAAAAAGTGGTTTGCTTTGAAAATGCAAAACGTGGTTTGCTTTGAAAATGCAAATGTTGGTTTTCATTGAAAATGTAAAAGGTGGTTTGCTTTGAAAATGCAAAAGATGGTTTGGTATAAAAATGCCAAAAAGTGGTTTGCTTTGAAAATGCAAAAGGTAGTTTGCTTTGAAAATGCAAACTGTCGTTTACTTTGAAAATGCAAAAGGTGGTTTGCTAATTTGCATTGAAAATGCCAACGCTGCTTTTTAATGGAAATGCAAAAGGTGGTTTGCTTTGAAAATGCAAAAGATGGTATACTTTGAAATGTAAAAAGGTTTGCATTAAAAAAGCAGTAGATGGTTTACTTTGAAAATGGAAAAGGTGGATTGAAAATGCAAAAGGTGGTTTCCTTTGAAAATGCAAAAAGGTTTGCTTTAAAAATGCAGTAGATGGTTTGCTTTGAAAATGGAAAAGGTGGTTTGCATTGAAAATGCAAAAGGTGGTTTGCTTTGAAAATGCAAAAAGGTTTGATTTTATAATGCAGTAGATGGTTTGCTTGAAAATGGAAAAGGTGGTTTGCTTTGAAAATGCAAAAGATGGTTTGCTTTGAAATTGCAAAAAAGTGGTTTGCTTTGAAAATGCAAAATGTGGTTTGCTTTGAAAATACAAAACGTGGTTTGATTTGAAAATGCAAAAACTGGCTTGCTTTTAATATGCAAATGGTGGTTTGCTTTGAAAATGCAAAAGGTGGTTTGCTTTTAAAAATGCAAAAGGTGGTTTGCTTTGAAAATGCAAATGTTGGTTTTCATTGAAAATGCAAAATGTGGTTTGGTATAAAAATGCCAAAAAGTGGTTTGCTTTGAAAATGCAAAAGGTGGTTTGCTTTGAAAATACAAACGGTCGTTTGCTTTGAAAATGCAAAACGTGGTTTGCTGGTTTGCATTGAAAATGCAAAAGCTGCTTTTTAATGGAAATGCAAATGGTGGTTTGCTTTGAAAATGCAAAAGATGGTATGCTTTGAAAATGCAAAAGGTGGTTTGCTTTGAAAATGCAAAAGGTGGTTTGCTTTGAATATGAAAAAGCTGGTTTGCTTTGAAAATGCTAAAGGTTTGCTTTGAAAATGCAAAGGGTTTACTTTGAAAATGCAAAAGGTTTGCTTTGAAAATGCAAATAATGGTTTGCTTTGAAGGGCAAATGGTGGTTTGCTATGAAAATGCAAACGTTGGTTTGCTTTGAAATTGCAAAAAGTGGTTTGCTTTGAAAATGCAAATGGTGGTTTGCTATGAAAAGGCAAAAGGTGGTTTGCTATAAAAATGCCAAAAGGAGGTTTGCTTTCAAAATGCAAAATGTGGTTTTCTTTCAAAATGCAAAAGGTCGTTTGCTTTGAAAATGCAAAAGGTTTGCTGTGAAAATGCAAAAGTTGGTTTGCTGGTTTGCATTGAAAATGAAAAAGGTGGTTTGGTTTGAAAATACACAAGGTGGTTTGCTTTGAAAATGCAAAAGGTGGTTTGCTTTGAAAATGCAAAAGGTGGTGTGTTTTGAAAATGCAAAAAGGTTTGATTTTATAATGCAGTAGATGGTTTGCTTGAAAATGGAAAAGGTGGTTTGCTTTGAAAATGCAAAAGAAGGTTTGCTTTGAAATTGCAAAAAAGTGGTTTGCTTTGAAAATGCAAAATGTGGTTTGCTTTGAAAATACAAAACGTGGTTTGATTTGAAAATGCAAAAAGTGACTTGCTTTTAATATGCAAATGGTGGTTTGCTTTGAAAATGCAAAAGGTGGATTGCTTTGAAAATGCAAAAGGTGGTTTGTTTTGAAATAGCAAAAAGTGTTTTGCTTTGAAAATGCAAAAGGTGGTTTGCTTTGTAAATGCTATAAGTGGTTTGCTTTGAAATTGCAAAAGGTGCTTTGCTTTGAAAATGCAAAAGGTGGTTTGTTTTGAAAATGCAAAAGGTGGTTTGCTTTGAAAATGCAAAAGGTGGTTTGCCTTGAAAATGCAAAAGGTGGTTTGCTTTGAAAATGCAAAAGGTGGTTTGCTTTGAAAAGGTGGTTTGCTTTGAAAATGCATAAGGTGGTTTGCTTTGAAAATGCAAAAGTTGGTTAGCTTTGAAAATGCAAAAGGTCGTTTGCTTTGAAAATGCAAAAGGTGGTTTGCTTTGAAAATACAAAATGTGCTTTGCTTTGAAAATGCATAAGGTGGTTTGCTTTGAAAATATAAAAGGTGGTTCGCTTTGAAATTGCAAAAAGTGGTTTGCTTTGAAAATGCAAAAGGTGGTTTGCTTTGAAAATGCAAAAGGTCGTTTGCTTTGAAAATGCAAAAGGTCGTTTGCTTTGAAAATGCAAAAGGTGGTTTGCTTTGAAAATACAAAATGTGCTTTGCTTTGAAAATGCAAAAGGTGGTTTCCTATGAAAATGCAAAAAGGTTTGCTTTAAAAATGCAGTAGATGGTTTGCTTTGAAAATGGAAAAGGTGGTTTGCTTTGAAAATGCAAAAGGTGGTTTGTTTTGAAAATGCAAAAAGGTTTGATTTTATAATGCAGTAGATGGTTTGCTTGAAAATGGAAAAGGTGGTTTGCTTTGAAAATGCAAAAGAAGGTTTGCTTTGAAATTGCAAAAAAGTGGTTTGCTTTGAAAATGCAAAATGTGGTTTGCTTTGAAAATACAAAACGTGGTTTGATTTGAAAATGCAAAAAGTGGCTTGCTTTTAATATGCAAATGGTGGTTTGCTTTGAAAATGCAAAAGGTGGATTGCTTTGAAAATGCAAAAGGTGGTTTGTTTTGAAATAGCAAAAAGTGTTTTGCTTTGAAAATGCAAAAGGTGGTTTGCTTTGTAAATGCTATAAGTGGTTTGCTTTGAAATTGCAAAAGGTGCTTTGCTTTGAAAATGCAAAAGGTGGTTTGTTTTGAAAATGCAAAAGGTGGTTTGCTTTGAAAATGCAAAAGGTGGTTTGCCTTGAAAATGCAAAAGGTGGTTTGCTTTGAAAATGCAAAAGGTGGTTTGCTTTGAAAAGGTGGTTTGCTTTGAAAATGCATAAGGTGGTTTGCTTTGAAAATGCAAAAGTTGGTTAGCTTTGAAAATGCAAAAAGGTTTGCTTTGAAAATGCAAAAGATGGTTTGCTTTGAAAATGCAAATGGTGGTTCGCTTTGAAAAGGTGGTTTGCTTTGAAAATGCATAAGGTGGTTTGCTTTGAAAATATAAAAGGTGGTTCGCTTTGAAATTGCAAAACGTGGTTTTCTTTGAAAATGCAAAAGGTGGTTTGCTTTGAAAATGCAAAAGGTCGTTTGCTTTGAAAATGCAAAAGGTGGTTTGCTTTGAAAATACAAAATGTGCTTTGCTTTCAAAATGCAAAGGGTGATTTGCTTTCAAAATGCAAAAGGTGGTTTGCCATGAAAATGCAAAAGGTGGTTTGCTTAGAATAGGTGGTTTGCTTTGAAAATGCATTAGGTGGTTTGCATTGAAAATGCATAACGTTGTTTGCTTTGAAATTGCACAAAGTGGTTTGCTTTGAAAATGCAAAACGTGGTTTGCTTTGAAATGCAAAAGGTGGTTTGCTTTGAAAATTCAAAATGTGGTTTGCTTTGAAAATGCAAAAAGTGGTTTGCTTTGAAAATGCAAAAGGTGGTTTGCTTTGAAAATGCAAAAGGTGATTTGCTTTGAAAATGCTAAATGTGGTTTGCTTTGAAAATGCAAAAAGTGGTTGCTTTGAAAATGCAAAAGGTGGTTTGCTGGTTTGCATTGAAAATGCAAAAGGTGGTTTACTTTGAAAATGCAAAAGGTGATGGGCTTTGAAAATGCAAAAGGTGATTTGCTTTGAAAATGCAAAAGGTCGTTTGCTTTGAAAGTGCAAAAGGTAGTTTGCTTTGAAAATGTTAAAGGGGGTTTGCTTTGAAAATACAAAAATGCGGTTTGCTTGTAAAATGCAAAAGGTGGTTTGCTTTGAAAATGCTAAAACTGGTTTGCTTTGAAAATGCTAAAAGTGGTTTGCTTTGAAAATGCAAAAGGTCGTTTGCTGGTTTGCATTGAAATTGCAAAAGGTGGTTTGCTTTGAAAATGCAAAAGCTGGTTTGTTTTGAAAATGCGAAAAAAAATTGCTTTGAAAATGCAAAATGTGGTTTCTTTGAAAATGCAAAAGATGGTTTGTATTGAAAATACAAAAGGTGGTTTGTTTTGAAAATGCAAAAGGTGGTTTGCTTTGAAAATGCAAAAGGTGGTTTGCTTTGAAAATGCAAAAGGTGGTTTGCTTTAAAAATGCAAAAGGTGGTTTGCTTTGAAAATGCGAAAAAAAATTGCTTTGAAAATGCAAAATGTGGTTTCTTTGAAAATGCAAAAGGTGGTTTGTATTGAAAATACAAAAGGTGGTTTGTTTTCAAAATGCAAAAGGTGGTTTGCTTTGAAAATGCAAAAGTTGGTTTGCTTTGAAAATGCAAAAGGTGGTTTGCTTTGAAAATGCAAAAGGTGGTTTGCATTGAAAATGCAAAAGGTGGTTTGCTTTGAATACGTGGTTTGCTTTGAAAATGCATCAGGTGGTTTGCTTTGAAAATGCAAAAGATGGTTTGCTTTGAAAATACATAAAGGTTTGCTTTGAAAATGCAAAAGGTGGTTTGTTTTGAAAATGCAGAAGGTGGTTTGTTTTGAAAATGCAAAAGGTGGTTTGCTTTGAAAATGCAAAAGGTAGTTTGCTTTGAAAATGCAAAAGGTGGTTTGCTTTGAAAATGCAAAAGGTGGTTTGCTTTGAAAGGGTGGTTTGCTTTGAAAATGCAAAAGGTTGTTTGTTTTGAAAATGCAAAAGGTGGCTTGCTTTGAAAATGCAAAAGGTGGGTTGCTTTGAAAATGCAAAAGGTGGTTTGCTTTGAAAATGCAAAAGGTGGTTTCCTTTGAAAATGCGAGAAATGTTTTGCTTTGGAAATGCAAACGGTGGTTTGTTTTGAAAATGCAGAAGGTGGTTCGTTTTGAAAATGCAGAAGGTGGTTTGTTTTGAAAATGCTAAAGATGGTTTGCTTTGAAAATGCAAAAGGTGGTTTGCTTTGAAAATTTAAAAGGTGGTTTGCTTTGAAAATGCAAAAGGTGGTTTGCTTTGAAAAGGTGGTTTGCTTTGAAAATGCATAAGGTGGTTTGCTTTGAAAATGCAAAGGCAAGTGAGGTTGCTTTTAAAATGCAAAGGCAAGTGCGTTTGGTTTGCAAATGCAAAGGCAAGTGCGGTTGCTTTGAAAATGCAAAGGCAAGTGCGGTTGCTTTGAAAATGCATAGGCAAGTGATTCAAAATCAAATCTTGACCACTTCCTGTTTGCACTGTATATTGGTTTTAGAAAAATCACTTCCACTCACGGCTTCGATTTTTGGCCATATTACTCAGTCCCCCTCCAGCTGTCAGGGCCATACATGAAAAATATAAGACTTATAAATGTTTAAATAATGTTGAAATTCTCTCTCCTGTCAATCATGCCATGGAGGACACGCCCCATCCGGTGGGAGGGGGACTATAAACCCGGAAGTGTGGACTTGCCACAGTCGCTGCAAGATGGGGGAGGGAGAGTTCACGACTCTCAGTCTGAGCAGTGAATAAACTGATCACTGAACACATGTCCGCTAAACTGTGAGTGTGGTTTTATGTGCTTTTATGTGGTTTATTTGGAACTGTGTTTGGAAGGAATAAATGTTTTTACGTGCCTTTTGAATGTGCCGCTAATTTAAAAGTGTGCCTTTTGACTGTGCCGCTAATTGAAAAGAGTGCCTTTTGACGGTGTCGCTAATTGAAAAGTGTGCCTCTTGACTGTGCCGCTAATTGAAAAGTGTGCCTTTTGACGGTGCCGCTAATTGAAAAGTGTGCCTTTTGACTGTGCCGCTAATTGAAAAGTGTGCCTTTTGACTGTGCCGCTAAGCTGTGCCTATATTTTAAAATGTGATTTGCTTTATAAATGTGGCTTGCGTTTTAATGTGGCTTGCGTTTTAAATGTGGCTTGCTGTGCAACCGTTTTTGGAAGGAAAAACAGTGAATAAACGTTTTATTAGATCAGGACTGTGTTTAATGCTAAATTCCCGCAAAATTGCCGCTCATTCTGACTTAGTGGAGAGATGGTGCTGAAAATGCAAAAGGTGGTTTGTTTTGAAAATGCAAAAGGTGGTTTGCTTTGAAAATGCAAAAGGTGGTTTGCTTTGAAAATGCAAAAGGTGGTTTGGGTTGAAAATGCTAAATGTGGTTTGCTTTGAAAAGGTAGTTTGCTTTGAAAATGCGTAAGGTGGTTTGGTTTGAAAATGCAAAAGATGGTTGGCTTTGCAAATGCAAATGGTGGTTCGCTTTGAAAAGATGGTTTGCTTTGAAAATGCATAAGGTGGTTTGCTTTGAAAATATAAAAGGTGGTTCGCTTTGAAATTGCAAAAAGTGGTTTGCTTTGAAAATGCAAAAGGTGGTTTGCTTTGAAAATGCAAAAGGTGGTTTGCTTTGAAAATGCAAAAGGTGGTTTGCTTTGAAAATACAAAATGTGCTTTGCTTTGAAAATGAAAAAAGGTGATTTGCTTTGAAAATGCAAAAGGTGGTTTGCCATGAAAATGCAAAAGGTGGTTTGCTTAGAATAGGTGGTTTGCTTTGAAAATGCATAAGGTGGTTTGCATTGAAAAAGCATAACGTTGTTTGCTTTGAAATTGCACAAAGTGGTTTGCTTTGAAAATGCAAAACGTGGTTTGCATTGAAATGCAAAAGGTGGTTTGCTTTGAAAATTCAAACGTGGTTTGCTTTGAAAATGGAAAAGGTGGTTTGCTTTGAAAATGCAAAAGGTGGTTTGCTGTTTGGATTGAAAATGCAAAAGGTGTTTTAGTTTGAAAATGCAAAAGGTGGTTTGCTTTGAAAATGCAAAAGGTGATTTGCTTTGAAAATGCTAAATGTGGTTTGCTTTGAAAATGCAAAAAGTGGTTTGTTTTGAAAATGCAAAAGGTGGTTTGCTGGTTTGCATTGAAAATGCAAAAGGTGGTTTACTTTGAAAATGCAAAAGGTGGTGGTCTTTGAAAATGCAAAAGGTGATTTGCTTTGAAAATGCAAAAGGTCGTTTGCTTTGAAAATGCAAATGGTGGTTTGCTTTGAAAATGCAAAAGGTGGTTTGCTTTGAAAATACAAAATGTGCTTTGCTTTGAAAATGCAAAAGGTGATTTGCTTTGAAAATGCAAAAGGTGGTTTGCCATGAAAATGCAAAAGGTGGTTTGCTTAGAATAGGTGGTTTGCTTTGAAAATGCATAAGGTGGTTTGCATTGAAAAAGCATAACGTTGTTTGCTTTGAAATTGCACAAAGTGGTTTGCTTTGAAAATGCAAAACGTGGTTTGCATTGAAATGCAAAAGGTGGTTTGCTTTGAAAATTCAAACGTGGTTTGCTTTGAAAATGCAAAAGGTGGTTTGCTTTGAAAATGCAAAAGGTGGTTTGCTGTTTGCATTGAAAATGAAAAAGGTGTTTTAGTTTGAAAATGCAAAAGGTCGTTTGCTTTGAAAGTGCAAAAGGTAGTTTGCTTTGAAAATGTTAAAGGGGGTTTGCTTTGAAAATGCAAAAATGTGGTTTGCTTGGAAAATGCAAATGGTGGTTTGCTTTGAAAATGCTAAAACTGGTTTGCTTTGAAAATGCAAAAGGTGGTTCGCTTTGAAAATGCAAAGGCAAGTGAGGTTGCTTTTAAAATGCAAAGGCAAGTGCGTTTGGTTTGAAAATGCAAAGGCAAGTGCGGTTGCCTTGAAAATGCAAAGGCAAGTGCGGTTGCTTTGAAAATGCATAGGCAAGTGATTCAAAATCAAATCTTGACCACTTCCTGTTTGCACTGTATATTGGTTTTAGAAAAATCACTTCCACTCACTGCTTCGATTTTTGGCCATATTACTCAGTCCCCCTCCAGCTGTCAGGGCCATAGATGAAAAATATAAGACTTATAAATGTTTAAATAATGTTGAAATTCTCTCTCCTGTCAATCATGCCATGGAGGACACGCCCCATCCGGTGGGAGGGGGGGGGACTATAAACCCGGAAGTGTGGACTTGCCACAGTCGCTGCAAGATGGGGGAGGGAGAGTTCACGACTCTCAGTCTGAGCAGTGAATAAACTGATCACTGAACACATGTCCGCTAAACTGTGAGTGTGGATTTATGTGCTTTTATGTGGTTTATTTGGAACTGTGTTTGGAAGGAATAAATGTTTTTACGTGCCTTTTGAATGTGCCGCTAATTTAAAAGTGTGCCTTTTGACTGTGCCGCTAATTGAAAAGAGTGCCTTTTGACGGTGTTGCTAATTGAAAAGTGTGCCTCTTGACTGTGCCGCTAATTGAAAAGTGTGCCTTTTGACGGTGCCGCTAATTGAAAAGTGTGCCTTTTGACTGTGCCGCTAATTGAAAAGTGTGCCTTTTGACTGTGCCGCTAAGCTGTGCCTATATTTTAAAATGTGATTTGCTTTATAAATGTGGCTTGCGTTTTAATGTGGCTTGCGTTTTAAATGTGGCTTGCTGTGCAACCGTTTTTGGGAGGAAAAACAGTGAATAAACGTTTTATTAGATCAGGACTGTGTTTAATGCTAAATTCCCGCAAAATTGCCGCTCATTCCGTGACTTAGTGGAGAGATGGTGCTGAAAATGCAAAAGGTGGTTTGTTTTGAAAATGCAAAAGGTGGTTTGCTTTGAAAATGCAAAAGATGGTTGGCTTTGAAAATGCAAAAAGGTTTGCTTTGAAAATGCAAAAGATGGTTTGCTTTGAAAATGCAAATGGTGGTTCGCTTTGAAAAGGTGGTTTGCTTTGAAAATGCATAAGGTGGTTTGCTTTGAAAATGCAAAAGGTGGTTTGCCATGAAAATGCAAAAGGTGATTTGCTTTGAAAATGCAAAGGCAAGTGAGGTTGCTTTTAAAATGTAAAGGCAAGTGCGTTTGGTTTGAAAATGCAAAGGCAAGTGCGGTTGCTTTGAAAATGCAAAGTCAAGTGCGGTTGCTTTGAAAATGCATAGGCAAGTGATTCAAAGTCAAGTCTTGACCACTTCCTGTTTGCACTGTATATTGGTTTTAGAAAAATCACTTCCACTCACGGCTTCGATTTTTGGCCATATTACTCAGTCCCCTCCAGCTGTCAGGGCCATAGATGAAAAATATAAGACTTATAAATGTTTAAATAATGTTGAAATTCTCTCTCCTGTCAATCATGCCATGGAGGACATGCCCCATCCGGTGGGAGGGGGGGGGACTATAAACCCGGAAGTGTGGAATTGCCGCAGTCGCTGCAAGATGAGGGAGGGAGAGTTCACGACTCTCAGTCTGAGCAGTGAATAAACTGATCACTGAACACATGTCCCCTGAACTGTGAGTGTGGTATTATGTGCTTTTATGTGGTTTATTTGGAACTGTGTTTGGAAGGAATAAATGTTTTTACGTGCCTTTTGAATGTGCCGCTAATTTAAAAGTGTGCCTTTTGACTGTGCCGCTAATTGAAAAGAGTGCCTTTTGACGGTGTCGCTAATTGAAAAGTGCGCCTCTTGACTGTGCCGCTAATTGAAAAGTGTGCCTTTTGACGGTGCCGCTAATTGAAAACTGTGCCTTTTGACTGTGCCGCTAAGCTGTGCCTATATTTTAAAATGTGATTTGCTTTATAAATGTGGCTTGCCTTTCAATGTGGCTTGCGTTTTAAATGTGGCTTGCTGTGCAACCGTTTTTGGAAGGAAAAACAGTGAATAAACGTTTTATTAGATCAGGACTGTGTTTAATGCTAAATTCCCGCAAAATTGCCGCTCATTCCGTGACTTAGTGGAGAGATGGTGCTGAAAATGCAAAAGGTGGTTTGTTTTGAAAATGCAAAACGTGGTTTGCTTTGAAAATGCAAAAGGTGGTTTGCTTTGAAAATGCAAAAGGTGGTTTGGGTTGAAAATGCAAAATGTGGTTTGCCTTGAAAAGGTGGTTTGCTTTGAAAATGCGTAAGGTGGTTTGCTTTGAAAATGCAAAAGATGGTTGGCTTTGAAAATGCAAAAAGGTTTGCTTTGAAAATGCAAAAGATGGTTTGCTTTGAAAATGCAAAAGCTGGTTTGTTTTGAAAATGCGAAAAAAAAATTGCTTTGAAAATGCAAAATGTGGTTTCTTTGAAAATGCAAAAGGTGGTTTGTATTGAAAATACAAAAGGTGGTTTGTTTTGAAAATGCAAAAGGTGGTTTGCTTTGAAAATGCAAAAGGTGGTTTGCTTTGAAAATGCAAAAGGTGGTTTGCTTTGAATAGGTGGTTTGCTTTGAAAATGCATTAGGTGGTTTGCTTTGAAAATGCAAAAGATGGTTTGCTTTGAAAATACATAAAGGTTTGCTTTGAAAAAACAAAAGGTGGTTTGTTTTGAAAATGCAGAAGGTGGTTTGTTTTGAAAATGCAAAAGGTGGTTTGCTTTGAAAATGCAAACGGTGGTTTGCTTTGAAAATGCAAAAGGTGGTTTGCTTTGAAAATGCAAAAGGTGGTTTGCTTTGAAAATGCAAAAGGTGGTTTGCTTTGAAAATGCGAAAAATGTTTTGCTTTGGAAATTCAAAAGGTGGTTTGTTTTGAAAATGCAGAAGGTGGTTTGTTTTGAAAATGCAGAAGGTGGTTTGTTTTGAAAATGCAAAAGATGGTTTGCTTTGAAAATGCAAAAGGTGGTTTGCTTTTAAAATTTAAAAGGTGGTTTGCTTTGAAAATGCAAAAGGTGGTTTGGTTTGAAAATGCAAAATGTGGTTTGCTTTGAAAAGGTGATTTGCTTTGAAAATGCGTAAGGCGGTTTGCTTTGAAAATGCAAAAGATGGTTGGCTTTGAAAATGCAAAAAGGTTTGCTTTGAAAATGCAAAAGATGGTTTGCTTTGAAAATGCAAAAAGTGGTTTGCTTTGAAAATGCAAAAGGTGGTTTGATTTGAAAATGCAAAAGGTGGTTTGCTTTGAAAATGCAAAAGGTGGTTTGCTTTGAAAATACAAAATGTGCTTTGCTTTGAAAATGCAAAAGGTGATTTGCTTTGAAAATGCAAAAGGTGGTTTGCCATGAAAATGCAAAAGGTGGTTTGCTTAGAATAGCTGGTTTGCTTTGAAAATGCATAAGGTGGTTTGCATTGAAAAAGCATAACGTTGTTTGCTTTGAAATTGCACAAAGTGGTTTGCTTTGAAAATGCAACACGTGGTTTGCATTGAAATGCAAAAGGTGGTTTGCTTTGAAAATTCAAACGTGGTTTGCTTTGAAAATGCAAAAGGTGGTTTGCTTTGAAAATGCAAAAGGTGGTTTGCTGGTTTGCATTGAAAATGCAAAAGGTGGTTTACTTTGAAAATGCAAAAGGTGGTTTGCTGTTTGCATTGAAAATGCAAAAGGTGTTTTAGTTTGAAAATGCAAAAGGTGGTTTGCTTTGAAAATGCAAAAGGTGATTTGCTTTGAAAATACTAAATGTGGTTTGCTTTGAAAATGCAAAAAGTGGTTTGCATTGAAAATGCAAAAGGTGGTTTACTTTGAAAATGCAAAAGGTGGTGGTCTTTGAAAATGCAAAAGGTGATTTGCTTTGAAAATGCAAAAGGTCGTTTGCTTTGAAAGTGCAAAAGGTAGTTTGCTTTGAAAATGTTAAAGGGGGTTTGCTTTGAAAATGCAAAAATGTGGTTTGCTTGGAAAATGCAAAAGGTGGTTTGCTTTGAAAATGCTAAAACTGGTTTGCTTTGAAAATGCAAAAGGTGCTTTGCTTTTAAATTACAAAAGGTGGTTTGCTTTGAAAATGCAAAAGCTGGTTTGTTTTGAAAATGCGAAAAAAAATTGCTTTGAAAATGCAAAATGTGGTTTCTTTGAAAATGCAAAAGGTGGTTTGTATTGAAAATACAAAAGGTGGTTTGTTTTGAAAATGCAAAAGGTGGCTTGCTTTGAAAATGCAAAATGTGGTTTGCTTTGAAAATGCAAAAGGTGGTTTGCTTTGAAAATGCAAAAGGTGGTTTGCTTTGAATAGGTGGTTTGCTTTGAAAATGCATAAGGTGGTTTGCTTTGAAAATGCAAAAGATGGTTTGCTTTGAAAATACATAAAGGTTTGCTTTGAAAATGCAAAAGGTGGTTTGTTTTGAAAATGCAGAAGGTGGTTTGTTTTGAAAATGCAAAAGGTGGTTTGCTTTGAAAATGCAAAAGGTGGTTTGCTTTGAAAAGGTGGTTTGCTTTGAAAATGCAAAAGGTGGTTTGCTTTGAAAATGCAAAAGGTGGTTTGCTTTGAAAATGCAAAAGGTGGTTTGCTTTGAAAATGCAAAAGATGGTTTGCTTTGAAAATACATAAAGGTTTGCTTTGAAAATGCAAAAGGTGGTTTGTTTTGAAAATGCAGAGGGTGGTTTGTTTTGAAAATGCAAAAGGTGGTTTGCTTTGAAAATGCAAAACGTGGTTTGCTTTCAAAATGCAAAAGGTGGTTTGCTTTGAAAATGCAAAGGCAAGTGAGGTTGCTTTTAAAATGCAAAGGCAAGTGCGGTTGCTTTGAAAATGCAAAGGCAAGTGCGGTTGCTTTGAAAATGCATAGGCAAGTGATTCAAAGTCAAATCTTGACCACTTCCTGTTTGCACTGTATATTGGCTTTAGAAAAATCACATCCACTCACGGCTTCGATTTTTGGCCATATTATTCAGTCCCCCTCCCGCTGTCAGGGCCATATATGAAAAATATAAGACTTATTAATGTTTAAATAATGTTGAAATTCTCTCTCCTGTCAATCATGCCATGGAGGACACGCCCCATCCGGTGGGAGGGGGAGGGACTATAAACCCGGAAGTGTGGAATTGCCGCAGTCGCTGCAAGATGAGGGAGGGAGAGTTCACGACTCTCAGTCTGAGCAGTGAATAAACTGATCACTGAACACATGTCCACTAAACTGTGAGTGTGGTTTTATGTGCTTTTATGTGGTTTATTTGGAACTGTGTTTGGAAGGAATAAATGTTTTTACGTGCCTTTTGACTGTGCCTCTAATTTAAAAGTGTGCCTTTTGACTGTGCCGCTAATTGAAGAGTGCCTTTTGACGGTGTCGCTAATTGAAAAGTGTGCCTCTTGGCTGTGCCGCTAATTGAAAAGTGTGCCTTTTGACGGTGCCGCTAATTGACAACTGTGCCCGTTGACTGTGCCGCTAAGCTGTGCCTATATTTTAAAATGTGATTTGCTTTATAAATGTGGCTTGCGTTTTAATGTGGCTTGCGTTTTAAATGTGGCTTGCTGTGCAACCGTTTTTGGAAGGAAAAACAGTGAATAAACGTTTTATTAGATCAGGACTGTGTTTAATGCAAAATTGCCGCTCATTCCGTGACTTAGTGGAGAGATGGTGCTGATTGCATCATTTCCGGTGAGTTCAGAGGTGGCGCTCAGTGCGGAAGGGTCAAGTGGAGACACCGCCCTGAACCGTTAGTAACAGGATTCAGTATGGTTGCCACATTCTGAAGTTACTTGGCATTTTATTATTGGTGCTGTGCGTGAGTGTGTGTCTGTGTTTGTGTGTCTTTATTTGTGTGAGTGTGTGTGTGTGTCTCTGTGTTTGTTTGTGTGTGTGTGTGTGTGTGTTTTTGTGTATGTGTGTGTGTGTGTGTGTGTGTGTGTTTTTGTGTGTGTGTGTTCCTGTGTGTGTCCCTGTGTGTGTGTCCCTGTGTGTGTGTCCCTGTGTGTGTGTGTCCCTGTGTGTGCCTCGCTGTGTGTTCCTGTGCGTGTGTGTGTGTGTCTCTGTGTGTGTGTTTCTGTGTGTTTGTCTCTGTGTGTGTGCTCTGTGTGTGTGTTTGTGTATGTGTGTGTCTCTATGTGTGTGTCTCTGTTGGAGTGCTTGGAGTGCTGTGAGGTTGGACTTGCTGCCTCCACTCTGCTTGGAGTGCTGTGAGGTTGGACTTACTGCTTGCACTCTGCTTGGAGTGCTGTGAGGTTGGACTTACTGCCTGCACTCTGCTTGGAGTGTGGTTGGACTTGCTGCCTGCACTGTGCTTGGAGTGCTGTGAGATTGGACTTGCTGCCTGCACTGTGCTTGGAGTGCTGTGAGGTTGGACTTACTGCCTGCACTGTGCTTGGAGTGCTGTGAGGTTGGACTTACTGCCTGCACTCTGCTTGGAGTGCTGTGAGGTTGGACTTGCTGCCTGCACTCTGCTTGGAGTGCTGTGAGGTTGGACTTACTGCCTGCACTCTGCTTGGAGTGCTGTGAGGTTGGACTTGCTGCCTGCACTCTGCTTGGAGTGCTGTGAGGTTGGACTTACTGCCTGCACTGTGCTTGGAGTGCTGTGAGGTTGGACTTACTGCCTTCACTCTGCTTGGAGTGCTGTGAGGTTGGACTTGCTGCCTGCACCGTGCTTGGAGTGCTGTGAGGTTGGACTTGCTGCCTGCACTGTGCTTGGAGTGCTGTGAGGTTGGACTTGCTGCCTCCACTCTGCTTGGGGTGCTGTGAGGTTGGACTTGCTGCCTCCACTGTGCTTGGAGTGCTGTGAGGTTGGACTTACTGCCTGTACTCTGCTTGCTGTGAGGTTGGACTTACTGCCTGCACTGTGCTTGGAGTGCTGTGAGGTTGGACTTACTGCCTGCTCTCTGCTTAGTGTGCTGTGAGGTTGGACTTGCTGCCTGCACTGTGCTTGGAGTGCTGTGAGGTTGGACTTGCTGCCCCCACTGTGCTTGGAGTGCTGTGAGGTTGGACTTACTGCCTGCACTGTGCTTGGAGTGCTGTGAGGTTGGACTTGCTGCCTGCACTGTGCTTGGAGTGCTGTGAGGTTGGACTTACTGCCTGCACTGTGCTTGGAGTGCTGTGAGGTTGGACTTGCTGCCTGCACTGTGCTTGGAGTGCTGTGAGGTTGGAGTTGCTGCCTGCACTGTGCTTGGAATGCTGTGAGGTTGGACTTGCTGCCTGCACTGTGCTTGGAGTGTTGTGAGGTTGGAGTTGCTGCCTGCACTGTGCTTGGAGTGCTGTGAGGTTGGACTTGTTGCCTGCACTGTGCTTGGAGTGCTGTGAGGTTGGACTTGTTGCCTGCACTGTGCTTGGAGTGCTGTGAGGTTGGACTTGCATTGTTTTAAGACTCGTTCATATTTTAAACATTAATAAATCCTTTTTCACCTTGCCATGTCTGCGTGTTCCTCATCACAATGGGTACGTAATGGGCAGGAATGGCTGCGCTGTCAGGGAGCCACTAAGAGTGCCTGGGGGGGAGGTTGAGGAGAGATGGACTGAATGCGTGGGGGGGAGGGGAAATGCAAGGAGCAGAGTTGGGGGGTGAAGGAAGGAGGGGTAACTGAGTGAACTGGCACCACACCAGCTGTAATTGACTGAAGTGCCAGCCCATCAGTCATGACTTAGTGAACTGCATGTCCAAGAATCCATTCAGTCCACAATGTCCATACTAGCCCTCTGGAAACCAGTCCCTTCAGCCCACAACACCCATACTAGCACTCCAGCGATCAACGCAAGGATAGACGTTCCTCCTTCATTGCTGTGATCTGTAAAAAGAGATGAAAATGTCTAAAATTGATTGTCCACCCTCTCCTCCTTCTCTCTCACAGACTCTGTCACCTGTTTTCAGTAGAATTTCTGGCAGTTTCTGAGCTGCCAGCCCACCAGGCCTGAGTTTCTGAGCTGCCAGCCCACCAGGCCTGAGTTTCTGAGCTGCCAGCCCATCAGGCCTGAGTTTCTGAGCTGCCAGCCCAAGAATCCATTCGGCACACAAAACTGATGTTAGTGGTCCAGTAACCCCCCCCCCCCCCCCCCCCCCACTGGCCAGCAATATTGGAATTGGTGGAGAGGTGGAAAATTGCTTTGTGGGACCAGCCCTCCTGTGTGAAGCTGGGATCCAACGGGTCTCACTTAGTCTAGTGTAGTTATACAAGAAGAAGTTTGGATGAATATCTTACTGTTTTTGCTACTACACTAAAGAAACTATTAATCAAGAGACTGTGTTTGGAAGATTTCCCTTTCGACGGCATTGAATGTCTCGGGGAGAGCTCGTGAATGCGTTTCGATTATCTCCTGAACCCGTGTCTTCAATCAGAGTGACTAAAGGAAAGAATCCTCGAAACGATATGAAAATCTGTCACTATAAGTACTGCCCCAGATTACTACCCCACAGTGTGTCACGCTATCAGTAATACTCCACAGTGCGTCCCTCCATCAGTACCACCACAGTGTGCCCCTCCATCAGTACCACCACAGTGTGTCGCTCCATCAGTACCACCACAGTGTGTCCCTCCATCAGTACCACCACAGTGTGCCCCTCCATCAGTACCACCACAGTGTGTCCCTCCATCAGTACCACCACCACAGTGTGTCCCTCCATCAGTACCACCACAGTGTGTCCCCTCCATCAGTACCACCACAGTGTGTCCCTCCATCAGTACCACCACCACAGTGTGCCCCTCCATCAGTACCACCACAGTGTGTCCCTCCATCAGTACCACCACAGTGTGTCCCTCCATCAGTACCACCACAGTGTGTCCCTCCATCAGTACCACCACCACAGTGTGTCCCTCCATCAGTACCACCACCACAGTGTGTCCCTCCATCAGTACCACCACAGTGTGTCCCTCCATCAGTACCACCACCACAGTGTGTCCCCTCCATCAGTACCACCACAGTGTGCCCCTCCATCAGTACCACCACCACAGTGTGTCCCTCCATCAGTACCACCACCACAGTGTGTCCCTCCATCAGTACCACCACAGTGTGTCCCTCCATCAGTACCACCACCACAGTGTGTCCCTCCATCAGTACCACCACCACAGTGTGTCCCTCCATCAGTACCACCACAGTGTGTCCCTCCATCAGTACCACCACAGTGTGTCCCTCCATCAGTACCACCACAGTGTGTCCCTCCATCAGTACCACCACAGTGTGTCCCCTCCATCAGTACCACCACAGTGTGTCCCTCCATCAGTACCACCACCACAGTGTGTCCCTCCATCAGTACCACCACCACAGTGTGTCCCTCCATCAGTACCACCACCACAGTGTGCCCCTCCATCAGTACCACCACAGTGTGTCCCTCCATCAGTACCACCGCAGTGTGTCCCCTCCATCAGTACCACCACAGTGTGTCCCTCCATCAGTACCACCACAGTGTGTCCCCTCCATCAGTACCACCACAGTGTGTCCCTCCATCAGTACCACCACCACAGTGTGCCCCTCCATCAGTACCACCACAGTGTGTCCCTCCATCAGTACCACCACCACAGTGTGTCCCTCCATCAGTACCACCACAGTTTGTCCCTCCATCAGTACCACCACCACAGTGTGTCCCTCCATCAGTACCACCACAGTGTGTCCCTCCATCAGTACCACCACAGTGTGTCCCCCCATCAGTACCACCACCACAGTGTGCCCCTCCATCAGTACCACCACAGTGTGTCCCTCCATCAGTACCACCACCACAGTGTGTCCCTCCATCAGTACCACCACAGTTTGTCCCTCCATCAGTACCACCACCACAGTGTGTCCCTCCATCAGTACCACCACAGTGTGTCCCTCCATCAGTACCACCACCACAGTGTGTCCCTCCATCAGTACCACCACCACAGTGTGTCCCTCCATCAGTACCACCACCACAGTGTGTCCCTCCATCAGTACCACCACAGAGTGTCCCCTCCATCAGTACCACCACAGTGTGTCCCTCCATCAGTACCACCACAGTGTGTCCCTCCATCAGTACCACCACCACAGTGTGTCCCTCCATCAGTACCACCACAGTGTGTCCCTCCATCAGTACCACCACCACAGTGTGTCCCCTCCATCAGTACCACCACAGTGTGTCCCCTCCATCAGTACCACCACAGTGTGTCCCTCCATCAGTACCACCACAGTGTGTCCCTCCATCAGTACCACCACAGTGTGTCCCTCCATCAGTACCACCACCACAGTGGGTCACTGCGTCAGTACCACCACAGTGTGTCCCCTCCATCAGTACCACCACAGTGTGTCCCCTCCATCAGTACCACCACAGTGTGTCCCCTCCATCAGTACCACCACAGTGTGCCCCTCCATCAGTACCACCACCACAGTGTGTCCCTCCATCAGTACCACCACAGTGTGTCCCTCCATCAGTACCACCACAGTGGGTCACTGTGTCAGTACCACCACCACAGTGTGTCCCCTCCATCAGTACCACCACAGTGTGCCCCTCCATCAGTACCACCACCACAGTGTGTCCCTCCATCAGTACCACCACAGTGTGTCCCTCCATCAGTACCACCACAGTGTGCCCCTCCATCAGTACCACCACAGTGTGTCCCTCCATCAGTACCACCACAGTGTGTCCCTCCATCAGTACCACCACCACAGTGTGTCCCTCCATCAGTACCACCACAGTTTGTCCCTCCATCAGTACCACCACCACAGTGTGTCCCTCCATCAGTACCACCAAAGTGTGTCCCTCCATCAGTACCACCACCACAGTGTGTCCCTCCATCAGTACCACCACAGTTTGTCCCTCCATCAGTACCACCACCACAGTGTGTCCCTCCATCAGTACCACCACAGTGTGTCCCTCCATCAGTACCACCACCACAGTGTGTCCCTCCATCAGTACCACCACCACAGTGTGTCCCTCCATCAGTACCACCACAGTGTGTCCCTCCATCAGTACCACCACAGTGTGTCCCTCCATCAGTACCACCACCACAGTGTGTCCCTCCATCAGTACCACCACAGTGTGTCCCTCCATCAGTACCACCACCACAGTGTATCCCCTCCATCAGTACCACCACAGTGTGTCCCCTCCATCAGTACCACCACAGTGTGTCCCTCCATCAGTACCACCACAGTGTGTCCCTCCATCAGTACCACCACAGTGTGTCCCTCCATCAGTACCACCACAGTGTGTCCCCTCCATCAGTACCACCACAGTGTGTCCCTCCATCAGTACCACCACCACAGTGTGTCCCCTCCATCAGTACCACCACCACAGTGTGTCCCTCCATCAGTACCACCACAGTTTGTCACTGCGTCAGTACCACCACAGTTTGTCCCTCCATCAGTACCACCACAGTGTGTCCCTCCATCAGTACCACCACCACAGTGTGTCCCCTCCATCAGTACCACCACCACAGTGTGTCCCCTCCATCAGTACCACCACAGTGTGTCCCTCCATCAGTACCACCACCATTGTGTCCCTCCATCAGCACCACCACAGTGTGTCACTCCATCAGTACCACCACCACAGTGTGTCCCTCCATCAGTACCACCACAGTGTGTCCCCTCCATCAGTACCACCACAGTGTGTCCCTCCATCAGTACCACCACCACAGTGTGTCCCTCCATCAGTACCACCACAGTGTGTCCCCTCCATCAGTACCACCACAGTTTGTCACTGCGTCAGATCTGCCCCATTGTTACCCCTCCATCAGTACTATCCCACTGTGTGTCACTCCATCAGTGGACGGAGAGAGGGCAGCCCAGAGAGGGGGAATAGAGAGCGTAGGAAATAGAGTAACAGTTCAGAGAGAGTGACAGCAGTGAGGATGGAGGGAGAGAGAAAGAGAGGAGGGAGAGGTGCTGCATCATTCGCCGTTTTATTTAGGTTTAGGACAATTCTGAGGCGGCAATGTTTCTGTTCTCTGAGTGTCGTGAGTCTTTGGGTCGTTCCCCCTCAGAGGTGATGAAGGAAGGCAGAGAATGTTATTGTCCCATGGTATAGTCAGATCTATTCCAGGCAAGCAGGGAGTGAATGGTTACCGGGGTCAGTCAGCGGGAGTGTGGGGTTGAGGTCACAGTCAGTCAAGCCGCGATCATATTGAGTGGTGAAGCAGAGTGGAGGGGGGGGGGCATTTTAGTCCGAGGTGATGTGTTGAACTAATTCCTCAACCTGTGGACAAAGGTCGCCCAGTCCAGTCCACCTTCAAACTGGGCACCAGAAGCCCTGAGAGGGTCCCTGGAATTTGGCATTGCCTTGCTGAGTGAAAACGGATTGAAGGAAATCAGACAACCAACATGAGGTGGAGAGTTGGATCTGATGGAGTTTGAAACAATATCCCCTTTGCTGGAACAATGCCGCCGCTCCCAATTTCCATCCCTCAGTATCTATCGCCACAATTCCCAGTCTTTGGAGTTTCTCAATCAATTCCCTGAATAAATCACAACCTGTCTCAGCAGGGATTTCACTCGGCTGATGTCATCTGTTTGTGAATCATTTCAAAATCTCTATTTTTAAAACTCTGTTGAAACTTCACTGTCCCGGTGGAGACGGAAAATGGTATAAAATCCCCAGGAATGTTCTGTCCCAGCATTTCATTCCGAGACATTACCGGTAGCTCACGGGGACACGTCGCTGGGCACAGAAAATGGGGCAGCATATTTATGAATATTACGCCGTGGAGAGAATCGTGTACGTGATCATTGCTGCCATTGGTGTCCCTGGTAAGTGAGCAGAACAATTCAAGTTTTATAATTCCATCCGTGTGTTAACTGGTGTTGACCTGATTCTCATCATGTTACAAGTTCCCAACTGATGATCGTTGTACAAGAATATGTGAAGAATATCAATCCTCTCAGTGAAATATTTTGTGAATTAATGCTGATATATTTCTTATTTTCAGACAGCTGAAACTAAGCCCCTTTTTCTCTCGCTGCTGCCGGCCGGGAGCCACTAGAATGTTGTTCTTGCCTTCAGTGTTGTCCCAGTGCTCGGGACAGGCAGGCAGGCAGGCAGCTCTCCGGGACGGTGTGACTGGAGAGAGGGGTTCACGTTGTGAAGTTCACTGTGACTGAGTTATTGATCAGAGTGCACACCCGCTCCTGTGGACACTGTGTCTCACTGTGGAGTATGTCTGTCACAGTCGGATTCCACCCACAGCATTTTGGTCAATAATTGGATCGATCTCCTGAACCAGTGGCCGCGGATCTACCGGCGTGTGTGTGTGTGTGTTGTTACTTCACCTGCACCATCTTGAGTCTGCTGAGATTAGCCGCTGTATGTCTAAACTAACCCGACTAACTACCCCCCCCCCCTGTCTCTGTGCTTTGGTACATATATCCCACACCATCCATACATGGGGATAATAGGTTGCATTCCTGGCACCGTCCTGGATTTCGTGTGTGGGAATGAACTGCAGATGCTGGTTTAAATCGTAGATAGACACAAAGTGCTGGAGTAACTCAGCGGGACGGGCAGCTTCTCTGGAGAGAAGGAATGGGTGACGTTTCGGATCAAGACCCTTCTTCAGTCCCATTCCTTCTCTCCAGAGATGCTGCCTGTCCCGCTGAGTTACTCCGCTTTCTGCGTCGACCGTCTGGACCAGAAGGGGTGGACTCTCATTTGCAACAATTGGCCTCTGCTTCAGGAGGGAAGTGTGAAGGGCACCTTGTGTGGGGAGGGAGAGAAAGAGGAATATCAGGGATGATTGGATATGGCGGCCATTGTAGTGCGTTCTTCCCCCAGCTTTACCTTTACCTTCACCATTGCGGCAGACAGGGGTGGAGGCCAAGTCAATGGATAGTTTTAAGGCGGAGAGTGATAGATTCTTGATTAGTGCGGGTGTCGGGGGGTTACGGGGAGAAGGCAAGAGAATGGGGTTGACAGGGAAAGATAGATCGGCCATGATTGAATGGCGGAGTAGACATGATGGGCCGAATGGCCTAATTCTGCTCCTATCAGCTGCACTCTTGTGTAATGTGTTTAAGAATGAACTGCAGATGCTGGAAAATCGAAAGTAGACAAAAGTGCTGGAGAAACTCAGCGGGTGAGACAGGATCTATGGAGCGAAGGAAATAGGTAACTATTTCCAGTCTGAAGAAGGGGTTCGGCCCGAAACGTTACCTGTTTCCTTCGTTCCATAGATGCTGCCTCACCCGCTGAGATTCTCCAGCACTTTTGTCTCCTCTTGTGTAAAGTCCTTTCTGAGTAATTTCCCTTATCTGTGCTGAATGCTAACCTGGTTCTGGAAGGGCAGAGTTTGGGGATAATGCAATAGATGAAGTAGTTTGCATCAAGAAGCCATTGGGATAACCTCAGTGGAAGCTTGAGAGTGATGAGTGGTGAGTGTGGAATTCTCTGACTCAGAGGGCGGTGGAGGCAGGTTCTCTGGATGCTTTCAAGAGAGAGCTAGATAGGGCTCTTAAAAATAGCGGAGTCAGGGGATATGGGAGAAGGCAGGAACGGGGTACTGATTGGGGATGATCAGCCATGATCATATTGAATGGCGGTGCTGGCTCGAAGGGCCAAATGGCCTCCTCCTG
>JAXLNO010005229.1:52400-78054 GCA_038087875.1 Malacoraja senta | reverse complement strand
GAGGGGAGAGAGAGAGGGGTGGACAGAGAGGGGAGAGAGAGAGGGGAGAGAGAGAGAGAGAGAGGGGAGAGAGAAGGGGTGAGAAGTGGGGAGCGAGAGGGGGAAGAGAGAGGTGGAGAGAGAGGTGGAGAGAGAGGGGGAGAGAGAGGGGGGAGAGAAGGGGAAGAGAGGGGGGAGAGATGGGGAGAGGGAGGGGAGGAGAGAGATGAGAGAAGGTAGGAGAGAGAGGGGGGGAGAGATAGAGGGGATAGCGAGGGGGGGGAGAGAGGGAGGGGACACAGAGGGAGGTGAGAGAGGGAGGGGAGAGAGAGAAAGGGGGATGGAGAGAGTGGGAGAGAGATAGGGGAGAGAGAAGGGGAAGAGAGAGGGGGGGAGTTGGGGAGAGGAAGGGAGGAGAGAGATGAGAGAGGGTAGGAGAGAGTGGGGGAGGAGATAGAGGGGTGAGCGAAGGGGGAGACAGAGGGAGTGGAGACAGAGGGAGGGGAGAGGGAGAAAGGGGGATGGAGAGAGGGGATGAGAGATAGGGGGAGAGAGAGAGGGGGAGAGAGAGGAGAGAGGGAGAGAGAGGGGGAGAGGGGGTAGAGAGAGAGTGGAGAGAGAGAGAGTGAGAGGAGGGAGAGAGAGAGAGGGAGGGAGGGAGAGAGGGGTGAGAGAGGGAGGGAGACGGAAATGTAAATGAGATCCATCAATCCCCACTCTCTATCACACGCACACTAACTACCCCCGCACACACAAGGGGGTTAAGGGTGGGTGAGCAGGGGATTGGGGGAGACGGGGTGGGAAGAGGGGAGGGAGGGGTGACCGCTGTGTCCCGTCCCCTCAACGTACGGTTGCAGGGGGGGCTGCGGCTTCACACGCACACTAACCACCACCCACACACACACTGGGGGGAGAGAGGGAGCGGTATGTGGGTGGAACGATGAGGGAAAAGAATGAGGGGAGGAAGGGGGAGATGGGGCGGGGAGAGGGGAGGGAGGGAGAGGAAGGAGAGAGAGAGGGTGTGGAGGAGGGGGGAAGTGAGTAGGGGAAGTGAGTAGGGTGGAAGAGAGTAGAGGCGAGAGAGGATGTGGGGAGAGATGAGGGGTCTGAGAGGAGTGGTAGTGGGGAGAGATGGGATGAAGGGAGGGGAGTGGAGGGAGAGGGGGTTGGATGCGAGAGGGGGTTGGAGGAGGGGAGTGGGGGTTGGAGGAGGTGAGAAGGAGGGTGGAGGGGTGGAGGAGGGGTTCGGGGTTCGGGGGGTTCGGGGGAGTTGGGCAGAGTGGGGAAGGGAAGAGACAGCGGGGAGGGGGTAGAGGGGGGTAAGAGGGGAGGAAGGGAGGGAAGGGAGCGGAAGATGGAGGAAGGGATGAGAGAGTGTGGAGGGGAAGAGGGGCGGGGGAAGAGGGGGGAAGGGAGGGGGAGGGGAGAGGGGGAGAGGGTCCCGTCCATTTAACACGCGGTTGCGGGGGGGGGGGGGCAGGTTGCGGCGTCACACGCACACTAACCACCCCCCACACACACACACACAAAACTCCCCCCCCAACACATACACTAACCACCCCAGCACACACATTAACCACCCCCCAACACACACACTAACCCCCCCCAAAACACACACTAACCACCCCCTTGATATTATATTAATATTAGTCATTGGCTCTTTTCACCCCATCCCCATCCTATCTCGAGGGGCAAAGAGAGTGGGGCAGAGAAAGAGTGAGAGGCAGTGGAGGGAAATTAGGGGAGAGAGGGGGGAAGGGAGATGAGGGGAGATGGGGACTTTGAGAGGGGGGTGGAGGGAGGGGGTAATGGGATGGAGAGGGGTGAGGGGGTGGAGAGGCAGGAAGAGGATGGATCAGAGAGGTGGGCGGAGAGGGAGAGATGGAGGGGGAGTTGGTGTCAAGTCAAACTGTAATGAAAGGTATTACCTGCCTCCAAGTTAAAAGGGAGGAGTATTATGTATGTAATATAATGGTGTTACCAGGCTCCAAGTTAAATGGTGAGGAGTGTTAGGTATGGGATAATTAGGATAAGCAATTGGTGTCTTGTGATGTCTGGGGCAAGTACGCAGGAGCAGAAAAGACAAGGTGGCGTCCTGCAGTAAAGAAGCTTGTATGATTCCTCCCGTGTCCGAGCCTTTATTCAAGACTGTTCAAAGCATCCGAATACACAACAATTGGCGACGAGGATAAAAAGAACGAAGATAAGAACAAGGCCAGCAAGAAGAATCGAAAACAAAAGTTAAAAATAGAAGTAGTATTTGGAAACAAGTGGAACAGCACCAAGCCAAATGGTTTTGAATTGGCGCCAAAAAGAAAAACAGGTAGGAACGGGCAGCAATAGCTCAGATAAGAGTTAGGAAATCAAGCAGGGGCAGTAAGGGTCACCAGGCACGGTGTCAGCTTACCTGTAATGTATCCAGGGCTGTGCAGCCCACAGCCAAGCCCAAGCAGCAGCCACAGATGTCGGGTGGGAGCCTAGTACCGTGAAGGCCACGGACAGGTCCAGAAAACCCACTGACAAGAGGCTGAGTCTTCAGCCCAACTGGGAACAGTCAACCCGGTGGGGGGAGAAAGCAGAGAAAGCCCGGTCGGGAGCAGAGTCAACCCGACAGTGAACAGAGAAGTGGAGATAAGCCGAGTTCCGCTCGGGGCTTTAAAAAAGGGCACACAGCACCGGCAGCGAGGGAAAGACGGAAGTTGACTTGCGGCTAAAACTTGAACAGTATAATCTAAGAGACTGTCCTAAAAACTGCCGCGATCGCCAGCGAAGGCATGCAGGACTGATTATCTACAGCACCCGATTGGCAGCCAGTTTTTCACCTGCTAAAAGACTAAACTGTTAAATACCTTAAGACCTACAACATCCAAATGTCTTCAAAGTAATGGCTGAAGCAATAAATCAAGTGAAACTGTCAATTAATTGCTGAATCAGCCAAAATAAAAGGAGGAAAAAATGGAAAATAAGTGGTTTGGTCATTGAGTGAAATCCAGTTCACCATTTCGGGGTGGATGAATCAGATCCCTTTCAAGCGGGGAATCTGCACAAAAAACATTAGAAGACTTGACAGTGAAAAACTGCTGTGACCAGGAGATCTGGAAAGCTGGAAAAGAAAGTTAAGTCAAGATAAATCATGGCTGATGAAGTTACTGGAAAGTCAGCTGAGCAGCTCAAGGTGGAGAGAACAACAGCAAAACGGGCATTCTCTCGTCTTGTTAACAGCATCATTAGGAAGCATAAAGAAATGTATGAAGAGGAGCTCAGGAACAATTTCAACAAACTCATGCAAGAGGCCGAAAAAGTCATGGAAGCCAATGACGATGTGGAGGCTGGACTCATTGCAGAGCTGGAGGCGGAGCTGGACGCAGATGAGGAAGCTGTGTTAACTGAACAGCAAGAAGCCAACCTGGCAAAGACTGCAAAGGAGTGTGAGTCGAAATTAAAAGAGGTCAAAGGGCTCATCCAGGACACTCTATGGGCAAACTTTGGAAACGCTGAATGATCCACCTCACTACAGACAGCAGATGGTGCATGTGAACTTGCTGCTGCCACCGCACCATCAAATAGCAACCAAGAAGCATATTAATTCATACTTAACCACCTGCAGAAACTGGTAGAAACTGCAAAGGAGACGTAAAGTCGGTGGAAACGTTGGGTCCCTCTGGATGGGCAAGAGAGCTTCCAGAAACACCTAAGAACACTCGAGCTTCTCGTCCCCAAGCTGGTTTCCAGGAAGGCTGACTTCATACAGGCAAGATTAAAGAAGGACGCTGAAGGATTAGCACAAGCGGCGAATGCTTTCAATTATCCTTCGCCAGCCATCAGACTGAGACCCACGGCCCTTCCTAAGTTTACTGGAAACAAGCGTGACTTTTATAGATTGAGGAAGGATTGTGAAGCACTGCAAAAGCAAAATGAACCCACTGGATCAAATGAGGTGAAGAAGCTTCAATTGCTGGACAGTCTGGTGGACAAAATTACAAGAGACCTCCGCCTCACAAGTTTTACCACTGCAGATGATATCTTTCGTGTCCTAGAGAACCGGTTTGGAAATCAAACAGCTATTGCTATTGAGATAGTGGAGGAGCTTCAGAGAATCCCACCTGTCAGAGGACATCAGCCACGTAAAATAGTGCAATTAATTCAAGCTGTGGAAAAGGCGCTTAAGGACTTGAGCGATCTCGGAGACACAGGCGCTATTAAAAATCCACTGATGACAAAATCAATTGAAACCAAGCTTCCAGAAACCCTCAAAAAGGAATGGCTCGTTTATGTAGCTGACAAGAAGAATGCTGTGGCACCAGAGAAACGGTTTCACAGTCTCTTGTCATTTCTCAAAGAGCAGGAGAGCATATACGAACAGCTCGAGCAACTGAGGGACGAGGAGCCGAGTAGAAAGGAAACTCGGAATGAACCAAGACATGCCAGAACCAAGTCGTTCAAGTCTGGAAATGACCACACAAGTTGTGTAGTCTGTGGTGACCTAAAGCATAAAAGAAAGCTGTATTCTGCAAGCAGTTTCGAGGGCTAAAGCTGACAGAGAAAAGAGCTGCAGTAAAGAAGTTGGGAGCATGCAAAAAGTGTCTTGAAGTTCGTGATGATGGTTCATACTGCAAACCTGCATATCTCTGTAAAAATCAAATCTGCAAGGATGAACAGAATCCTGAGCATCATTATTATCTGTGCCCCAATTATGAGATGAGGAAAAGCAGTGTGGGTCAGAGAAGGAGTAAATTTGGTCCAGAGGAAGGTAAAGGCAAAAAGAAATATACAGTGGACCAACAGGGTTTTATTAGCAAACTTCCACCAGAGTTGGCAAAACAATGCCGAGATGTGTTCTCCAACACTGCATCAAGAGCCTTCAACACTGCAAAGCATCAGCCAAGCCTGCTAAAAGAAGGTGGACTGCAAGAGCACCCAGTGATTATGATGCTTCTGGAGGTCGTAGCAAATGCTGGACAAAAGGTTGGGACATTAATTGACTTGGCTTCAGATACCAACTACATAACTCACAAGGCTGCGAGGAGACTGAACCTTAGGAGTGCAGACATCACGCTTATCGTCCATGGAGTTGGGGGGATGAAGGTCCACGTGGAGACGAGGCGCTACCTTCTAAAGATCCGAGTGAAGACTCCCAAGGGCACACTCAAGTCGCACCAGTTAGATTGTTATGGATTGGACAGCATTGCAGATGTTCGCAAACATGTGACACCACAGCAGCTGCAAAAGTTCTTTCCAGACGTCCCACTTGAAGAATTTGTGAGACCAACAGAGATACATTTGCTCATAAGCCATAGAGAAGGTCAGCTAGCGCCTCAGAAGATTAGAACTGTTGGAGATCTCATTCTGTGGGATGGACCACTGGGAAAGACTGTTGGAGTTTGTCATCCTGAGCTGTTTGAGAAGCTTACCAAGTCAGCCCACATGTCCAAAACACACTTCGCAAGATCAATGAGAGCAGCTGCTTTAAAGTATGAGGAGCTCCCTGACGCAGTCCCTGAGGAACTTTAACCAAACGAACAGGTCGCCGTCAAAGTCCAGAAGTCACGTACATCAACCGCCAATCGGGACTTCTTGGATTGGTGGAAGTGGGATAGCATTGGAGCATCATGCGAGCCAAAGTGCGGGGGTTGCCGCTGTGGAAACTGCCAGCCAGGCAGAAAAGAAATGACTCTTGCTGATGAGAGAGAGCTCGAAGTGGTAAGGGAAGGCCTCACCTACGTAACAGGAGACGGTCACAGTAAAGACCCACATTGGCATGCTAGCTATCCTTGGTTGGAAGACTCAGCTTCTCTACCAAATAATAAAAGGACAGTGGAAGCCACATTTCTCAGGACGGAGAGGCAGCTATCCAGAGAACCTGAATGGAAAAGTGCCTACACAGCTCAGGTGCACGACATGGTGGACCGAAAGGATGCAATCAAATTGTCCGAAGACATGATTGCAAACTGGGAGGGACCAGTGTGGTATGTGAGTCACCTTATTGCTCCAAACCCCCACTCTGTCACGACCCCAGTGAGACAGCACTGCAGAGGGTGGTGAAAATTGCCCAACGCATCACCGGTTCCTCACTCCCCACCATTGAGTCTGTCCAAAGCAAACGTTGTCTGCGAAGGGCGCTCAGCATCGCCAAGGACTGCTCTCACCCCAACCACAGACTGTTTACCCTCCTACCATCCGGGAGGCGCTACAGGTCTCTCCGTTGCCGGACCAGCAGGTCCAGGAACAGCTTCTTCCCTGCGGCGGTTACACTACTCAACACTGTACCTCGGTGACTGCCAATCACACCCCCCCCCGGACACTCCTCCCACCAGGATTTATTAGATTAGATTTATTTATTTACTGCTCATATTTATGTCGCTCTTCTAGGGAGATGCTAACTGCATTTCGTTGTCTCTGTACTGTACACTGCACAATGACAATAAAGTTGAATTTGAATCTGAATCTGAATCGGACTAGTGTGGAACAGCAGCCAAAAGTGCAATGGTGTCAGCTTAAATGATTTGCTGATGAAAGGTCCAGACGTCCGCAACCAAATTCGCGCCGTCCTCCTCAGATTCGGATGCGGAATCTATGCTGCTCTGGGAGACATAAAGAAGATGTATAACTCAGTCTGGTTGGAGGACCGTGAAGTACACTTACACAGATTTCTCTGGCGAGATTCCGAGGACGAGGAGCTGGGAGAGTATGCTATCACAAGAGTGAACATCGGAGACAAACCTGCGGGGTGCATTGCACAGTTGGCAATGCGTGAGACTGCTAATCTTCCTTCTTTTACCCACCTCAAGGATGAGCAGCAAGTACTCCAGAAAGACAGCTATGTTGACGACATCCTCACATCTCACAACAGCCTCGACCAGTTGAGAATCATTACATCAAATGTGGAACGAATCCTGAAGGCTGGTGGGTTTGAGCTCAAGCCTTGGGTTCTGTCTGGCCAAAGTGGGAGGAAGGAGGACAGTGATACTTTAAAGAAAAGCAGAACAAAAACCATGATCCTACCAAACCAAATGCATGATGATGATAACAAGGCACTTGGTCTGGGCTACATTGTTGAAGAGGATATGTTCCACGTTATGGTGGGAATCAATTTCTCCAAGAGAAATAAAAAGATGCGGCTGGGTCAAGGCCTTCTACAAGAGCAAATCAGAACTCAGACGTCAAATCCCCTAACAAGAAGAGAGCTTCTCAGCCAGGTAGTAGGGCTATATGACCCCATCGGCATAGTGGCTCCTGTTAAGCAAAAGGGAGCGATTCTAGTACGCAGAGCTTTCCAAGAAGCAAAAGAGGGAAGCTGTTCGGTCAGAGACACATGGGACATGGCACTCTCAGATGGACTCAGGGAGGATGCAATTAAGCTCTTTGAAGAATATGTACAACTTGGAAAAGTCAAGTTCCTCAGGGCACTGACTCCCTCTTGCTCCGCAACTGAACCCTTGGGGATCACCTTTTCCGACGGAAGTGAGCACACCAGGTGATGTACCTGAGATGGGATTCAGACCATGGCCCAATTGTCAGACTTGTGGAATCCAAGGCCAAGTTAACTCCCTTGGACCACAGAGGAGACGCTGTTAAAGCAGAGAAGTGCGGAGCAGTGTTCGCCTCACGCTTGAGGAAGTATTGCGAGCTACACAGTCGAATTCAAGTGGAGAAGTGGTATCATCTTGGTGCAATACAGCGAGAAAGCTACGGATTTCAGACATTCTTCGCCAATCGGATTGGAGAGATTCAAACAAGCACCAACATTCAGGACTGGCGGTGGATTCCTGGCCCACAAAACATCGCTGATGTAATCACCAGAGGTGCCAGCCCTCAAGACCTTGATCAGTATTCGGAGTGGCAAAATGGACCGAAGTTCCTGGTGTTGCCTGTGAGTGAGTGGACAATAAAATCAGCTAAGGAACTGGCTGCCACTGCCAGGGAGAACATCGAAAAGTTACAGAAGAAAGCTTTTGTTGCAGCACTATCAAAAGCCAAAGTAGAGAAACAAGAACCGGAACCAACAAACCCAAAGAGACCACCTGCAGGGTCAGCTATTCAGAACCTTGTTGATTTCAAGCGGTTCAGCATTCTAACTCGACTGATCAAGACAGTCGCATGGATTTGGAGAGCAGCGAAGAGGTTTCTTGGCAAGGAAAAAGCCCTAAACGATCCAAAGTGGGAGGCCATCTCTTTGACAGGAGTCATTACAGTAAGAGAACTAGAAAATGCTCTAAAATACATTTTTGTGCTGCGCAATTGGGCACAACTTTCCCAAGCACCGCAACAGATCGACGGGTAGCCTATAAAGACCAAGATTCTGGGCTGATGGTTTGTGGTGGCAGAGTGCAGAGCTTTGAAGAGGATAAAGTTGGTGTTCCCATCCTGCCCGTTGATGCCTGGCTGTCCATGCTGCTAGCTCGGGAGGCTCACAGGGAGAGTCATGACGGAGTGGCTGGGACCTTGCTTAAAATGAGAGGAAAGGCTTGGGTCATAAAAGGAAGTAGAATTGCTCAAAACGTCGTTGATCACTGCATAATCTGCAAGAAAGCAAAGGCAAAGAAATGTCAACAAGTAATGAGAGATCTGCCGCCTGGAAGAACTGAACCTGCTGCTCCTTTTGAGTTTACAACAGTATACCTCTTTGGACCCTACCGCGTACACGATGACGTCAAGCAGAGGGTAAAACTCAAAGTCTGGGGAGTTGTCTTCTGCTGTATGGCCTGCAGAGCCATCCACACCGAGTTAGTCAACACCTTATCAATTGAAGGGTTTCTGATGGCTTATCAAAGACTCACAGCAATCCGTGGGCACCCGAAGAAGATCTGGTCAGATCCAGGCACCAATTTTATTGGCGCAAAACCAGTCTTAGAGGAACTATATAGATTTTTGGACAACCTGGACAGAGCAGCTTTGGAGGAGAACGCAGCTAAAAATGGAACAGAGTGTATGTGGAAAATCCATCCTGCTGATTCCCCACACAGAAATGGCGCTGCGGAAGCTGCTGTGCGTGTTGTGAAGAGAGCGCTCCAGTTTTGGAAAAGAATCGTCACTCAGTTATAGTGAGTTTCAGACAGCTCTTTACATGGCAGCCAACCTGTCAAATGAACGTCCGATCGACGCCAGGATACAAAGCCGGGAAGACTGCGTTCAGTACATCACCCCAAATAATCTTCTGCTTGGCCGAGCATCTCAGTGCGGAGACATTAAGACTTTTGACTTTTCCAGCTACCCCTACAAAAGACTTAGAACAATACAGTCAGAGGTGAACAAGTTTTGTAAGAGCTGGAGCCAACTCGCCGTTCCTCACTTGGTTATAAGGAGCAAGTGGCACACCACTCAGAGAAATGTCACTGCCGGAGACATTGTCTGGTTACGTGACCAAAATGCACTGAGGGGGCAATTCAAGCTGGGCAGAGTCGTCAGCTCCAATCCAGACCGCAAAGGCATCGTGAGAGACGTTAATGTACGGATCTTTCCAGTTACTCCATTCCTCTGACAAAGGCTTTGAAAGGAAGGGCAAGGCATTCCACTCAGGGGAAGGAGAGGAACCAAGCCACGATTGTTCACATCGATGTTAGGCGGCTGGTTGTCTTCCTTCCAGTAGAAGAACAAGACAGCAATGCATCAGGAGACCAAGTTCAAACCTACACTTCAAAGTTTGACTTTAAAGCGTCGATCTCCCAAGTGGTTCCATTGGAAGATCGAGTGGGGGGTGTCAAGTAAAACTGTAATGAAAGGTATTACCTGCCTCCAAGTTAAAGGGGGAGGAGTGTTATGTATGTAATATAATTGGTGTTACCGGGCTCCAAGTTAAAGGGGGAGGAGTGTTAGGTATGGGATAATTAGGATAAGTAAGTGGTGTCTTGTGATGTCTGGGGAAAGTACGCAGGAGCAGAAAAGACAAGGTGGCGTCCTGCAACAAAGAAGCTGGTATGATTCCTCCCGTGTCCGAGCCTTTATTCAAGGGGGAGTGGCGCAGGAAGGGGGTGGGTGGCAGGAGGAGGGGGAGAGAGGGGAGAGGGAGGAGGGGGTCGAGAGGTGATGGTTGATGAGAGATGTAGGAGAGAGGGGTGTGGAGAGAGGGGTGTGGAGAGAAAGGTGAGGAGAGAGGGGTGAGTAGAGAGGGGCGAGGAGAGAGGGGGGTTGGAAGGGTGGAGATGGTGTAGAGATTGGGGTGGGGAAGGAGGAGGGGTAAGAGCGGGGGGTGGGGGATTGGGTGTGTGAGCGTGGTGGAAGAGGGGTGGAGAGAGGGGATTGGGGAAGGGGAGAAGGGCAGGGGGATGGGAGAGTGGGAGAGGGGTGGGGGTGGGGGGGGGCTGAGGGTGGGAGTGAAGGTGAAGAGTTGGGGGGTAGGGGGAGGGGTGGAAGGGGAGGAGGAGAGAGGGGGAGGGAGTAGGAGGGAGAGGGGGAGGAGATGGGGAGAGGGGTGAAGAGAGGGGGAGATGGGGAGGGGTGTTGAGAGAGGGGAGATGAGAGAGCGGTGGGGAGAGGGCTGAGGAGAGGGGGTTGAGGAGAGGCATGTGGGGGTGTGGAAGGTGGGGTGAGGGGCGAGGAGTGAGGGGCGAGGAGAGGGGGGTGGAGAGAGGGGAAGAGAGGAGAGAGGGGTGAGGGGATAGGGTTGAGGCGAGAGGGGTGAGGAGTGGGGGGAGAAGAGAGGGGAGGGTACGAGAGGAGTGAGCAGAGAGGGGTGAGGGGAGAGGGGTGCGCAGTGAGGGGAGAGGGGTGAGCAGAAAGGGATAAGGGGAGAGGGGTGAGGGAAGATGGGGGGGGGGGGTGGAGAGGGGGAGGAGAGAGGGGTGAGCAGAGTGTGGGAGAGAAGATTGAGGAGGGAGGGGTGAGAGGGGTGAGGAGAGGGGTGAGGGGAATAGGGAATGGGTGAGAGAGGGGAGTGGAGAGAGGAGCATGGGGAGAGGGGGAGGAGAGAGGTGTGTGGAGTGAGGGGTGAGGAGAGAGGGCTGAGGAGAGATTGGTGAGGGGAGAGGGGGTGGAGAGGGGTTTCGTTGCTTCAGGGTTCATAGAATTGTAGGGGCAAGAGGTGAGGGTGTTGCATTGCTTGTCAAGGAAGGAATTACAGCAGTGCTTTGGCAGGATAGATTAGAGGGCTCGTCTAGGGAGACTATTTTCGTGGAACTGAGAAATGGGAAAGGTGTAGCAACACTTATAGGGGTGTATTATAGACCGCCAAATAGGGAGCGAGAATTGGAAGAGCAAATATGTAAGGAGATAGAAGATATTAGTAGTAAGCACAAGGTAGTGATTGTGGGAGATTTCAATTTTCCACACATAGACTGGGAAACACATTCTGTAAAAGTGCTGGATGGTTTGGAGTTTGTAAAATGTGTGCAGGATAGTTTTTTGCAGCAATACATAGTGGTACCTACTAGAGAAGGGGCAGTGCTGGACCTCCTGTTAGGAAATGAGACATGGCAGATGGCGGAGGTATGCGTCGGGGAGAACTTCGGGTCCAGTGAACACAATACCATTAGTTTCAATATAATTATGGAGAGGGTCAGAACTGGACCTAGGGTTGAGATTTTTGATTGGAGAAAGGCTAACTTTGAGGAGATGCGAAAGGATTGAAAAGGAGTGAATTGGGACATGTTGTTTTATGGGAAGGATGTAGAAGAGAAATGGAGGACATTTAAGGGTGACATTTTAAGAGTACAGAATCTTTATGTCCCTGTTGGGATGAAAGGAAATAGTTAACATTGGAAAGAGCCATGGTTTTCAAGGGAAATTGGACACGGTTCGGAAAAAGAGAGAGATCTACAATAATTATAGGCAGCATGGAGTAAATGAGGTACTTGAGGAGTATAAAGAATGTAAAAAGAATATTTTAAAAAAAATTAGAAAAGTTAAAAGAAGATATGAGTTTGCTTTGCAAGTAAGGTGGAAGTAAATCCAAAGGGTTTCTACAGCTATATTAATAGCAAAAGGATAACAAGGAATACAATTGGTCCATTAGCGAGTCAGAGTGGACAGCTATCTGCAGAGCCAAAAGAGATGGGGGAGATATTGAACAATTTATTTTCTTCGGTATTCACAAAGGAGAAGGATATGGAATTATGTGAGGTAAGGGAAACAAGCAGAGTAGCAATGGAAACTATGAGATTCAAAGAAGAGGAGGTTCGGACACTTTGGAAAAATATAAAAACGGATAAGTCTCCAGGTCCTGACAGGATATTCCCTGGGACATTGAGGGAAGTTAGTGCAGAAATAACAGGGGCTATGACAGAAATATTTCAAATGTCATTAGAAACGGAAATAGTGCCGGAGGATTGGCATACTGCGCATGCTGTTCCGTTGTTTAAAAAGGGTTCTAAGAGTAAACCTAGCAATTATAGACCTGTTAGTTTGACGTCAGTGGTGGGCAAGTTAATGGAAAGGATACTTAAAGATAATATATATAAGCATCTGGACAAGCAGGGTCTGATTACGAACAGTCAACATGGATTTGTGCCTGGAAGGTCATGTTTGACTAATCTTCTTGAATTTTTCGAAGAGGTTACTAGGGAAATTGATGAGGGTAAAGCAGTGGATGTTGTCTATATGGACTTCAGTAAGGCCTTTGAGAAGGTTCCTCATGGAAGGTTGATTAAGAAGATTCAATTGTTGGGTATTAATGGTGCAGTAGCAAGATGGATTCAACAGTGGCTGAATGGGAGATGTCAGAGAGTAATGGTGGATGGCTGTTTGTCAGGTTGGAAGCCGGTGACTAGTGGGGTGCCTCAGGGGTCTGTGTTGCGTCCACTGTTGTTTGTCATGTACATCAATGATCTGGATGACGGTGTGGAAAATTCGATTAGTAAGTATGCAGATGATACTAAGATAGGTGGTGTTGTGGATAATGAAGTAGATTTTCAAAGTCTACAGAGAGATTTAGGCCATTTGGAAGAGTGGGCTGAAAGATGGCAGATGGAGTTTAATGCTGATAAATGTGAGGTGCTACATCTCGGCAGGACAAATCAAAATAGGACGTACATGGTAAATGGTAGCGAATTAAGGAATGCAGTTGAACAGAGGGATCTAAGAATAACTGTGCATAGTTCCCTGAAGGTGGAATCTCATGTAGATAGGGTGGTAAAGAAAGCTTTTGGTGTGCTGGCCTTTATAAATCAGAGCATTGAATATAGAAGTTGGGATGTAATGTTAAAATTGTACAAGGCATTGGTGAGGCCAATTCTGGAGTATGGAGTACAATTTTGATCGCCTAATTATAGGAAGGATGTTAACAAAATAGAAAGAGTACAGAGGAGATTTACTAGAATGTTGCCTGGGTTTCTGCAACTAAGTTACAGAGAAAGGTTGAACAAGTTAGGTCTTTATTCTTTGGAGCGCAGAAGGTTAAGAGGGGACTTGATAGAGGTCTTTAAAATTATGAGCGGGTTAGAGTGGACGTGGATAAGCTTTTCCCATTGAGAGTAGGGAAGATTCAAACAAGGGGACATGACTTGAGAATTAAGGGACAGAAGTTTAGGGATAACATTAGGGGGAACTTCTTTACTCAGAGAGTGGTAGCCGTGTGGAATGAGCTTCGAGTGGAAGTGGTGGTGGCAGGTTCGATTTTATTCTTTAAAAATAAATTGATATCGGTTCGATATTATTTGCTACATCTAAATTAAACAAAAACATTTATAGGGAAAACCCTATAATATTTAGTGCCATACGAATTTGGAAACAATTAAAAAAGACATAAAAATTAGATAATTTATCACTTTTTCTCCCAATTGTGAATAACCCTTTGTTTAAACCCTCATGGTTGGACAGGGGTTTTACACAATGGAAGAATTATGGAATTAAAAATATGGGACAACTTTATAAGGAAGGCACTTTTCTGACATTTCAGGAGTTGCAACAGACTTATGGACTTCGAGGAAATGATTATTTCAGATATCTTCAACTCAGAGATTATGTAAAACGAATACTCAAAATTTTCGAATTAGAAATTCAGAAATTCTTGACGAATGTTGGAATAAACATCCTAATAGAGAAAAATTAATATCTTATATATATAATATCTTATTAGACAGTGACATTCCATCGACGGACTTACACAGACAAACATGGGAAAAATAATTAAATCAAATAATAACGAAAGATACTTGGGAAGAAAGTTTACAACATATACATCAATGTTCATTAAATGCCAGACATTCTTTAATACAATTTAAAGTAATACATAGGTTACATTATTCAAAAACAAAATTACATAAAATCTTTCAACATATCTCACCTATATGTGATAAATGTCAACATTTAGAAGCTACCTTATCTCATATGTTTGCAAACTGTATAAAAATTAAAAAATTCTGGGTAAATATTTTTAGTATAATATCTAAAGTGACCAGCACACAAGTGGACCCGGATCCAAAATTTATAATACTCGGAACATCAGAATTAAATCAAACATTTACAACAACACAAAGAAACTTTATTGATTATAGTATAATAACAGGAAAATAATTAATTCTAAAATTTTGGAAAGGCCCTACGGCCCCCACAATCAAAATGTGGATTATAGAAATGACGGAGACCTGAAACGTGGAAAGAATCAGATTTTCCCTGTTGGACAAACAGGAATTATTCGTTGGAACATGGTCTCCCTTTATTAATTATTTAAAGGGTCAGAATGGTTCAGCACGGGAACCTGACTAATGCTCGGGCTAAAGAATGGATGAAATGCTATACTCTGAAATGAACGAATATATCTCGAATGAAGTTTTTTATTTTAATAAATTTTTCCATTCTTCTTTAACTATCTTTCTCTTTTTTTTTTTTTTTTTTCTTTTTTTTTTCTTTTTCTTCTCTCTCTTTTCTTTCTTTACTTCATCTATCTTTTTAGTTCTATCTAGTTTAAAAAAAAGGCAAAAGGTATTGGAGACAATGTAGTAATAATTGATAATATTATCAATTTAAAAATGTAAGACTGTAATGATGTTAATAGGTTATGTACTTATCTCCAATAAAAATATTTTCAAAAAAAAAATTAATAATAATAATAATAAATTGGACGGGTATATGGACGGGAAAGGAATGGACAGTTATGGTCTGAGTGCAGGTAGATGGAACTAGGGGGAAGTAAAAAATATTTTTTCAAAAAAAAGGTGTTCGAGATGGCCTGTTTCCGTGCTGTTATGGTTATGATCTCAAAAATATTCTCAAAAATATTAGAAAAACTGTATGTAAGTAGATTAGATAACTTTATCGAGAGGCACGAATTGCTAGTTGACAGTCAATATGGATTCAGGTCAAACAGATCGACACCCATGGCATTAATGGAGTTAATTGAAGACATTACCAGTTCAATAGATAACAAGAAATATGCAGTGGGTGTATTTATAGATTTGAAAAACGCATTCGATACAATTGATCAACATTTGCTAATCAAAAAACTGGAAAAGTATGGAATTAGAGCGGTTGTACTAGAGTGGATGAGAAGCTACATAAGTAAAATACATCAGTTTGTGCAAATAGGGGACTGCAAATCAACATGCTTAGAAATAACATGTGGAGTCCCACAGGGGTCGGTTTTGGGCCCCAAATTATTTATTTTGTATATTAATGATATATGTAGTGTGTCAAACCTCTTGAAATTTGTGTTATTTGCAGATGACACTAATATTTTCTGTGATGGGGACAATTTGCAGCAGCTTTTGGAGGTGGTCACAGCAGAAATGAGTAAACTAAAAACATGGTTTGATTTGAATAAATTATCATTAAATTTAAGCAAAACCAAACTTATGCTGTTTGGAAAACGCAAAATAAATACACAAGTAAAAGTAATGATAAATAATGTTGAAATAGAAAGAGTGTATGAAAATAAATTTCTGGGTGTGATTCTTGATCACAACATCTGCTGGAAACCCCATATAAAACATGTGAGAGCAAAAGTAGCAATGAGTATTGGAGTGATGGGGAAAACAAGGCATGTTTTGAATGAGAGAGCACTGTATATTCTGTACAGCTCACTTGTGTTACCGTATTTAAATTACTGTGTGGAAGTATGGGGCAACACCTACAAAACCACCTTACAATCACTAAGCACACTACAAAAAAGAGCTATTCGTATAGTAAACAATGTTGGATGTCATGAACACACTAATATACTGTATTTAAAATTACACACCTTAAAGATTAAGGATCTGGTAGAATTCAAGACTGCACAAATAATTTATTAAGCAAAAAATAAACTGCTACCTGTAAACATACAAAAACTGTTCAAAGACAGAGAGGGGGCGTTATAACTTTAGAGGGAAACTAAATTTGAAACAGCATTATGCTCGGACCAATTTAAAAAGTATGTGTATTTCCATTTGTGGGGTGGTTTTGTTGAATGGTCTTGACGAAACGATTAAACAAAGTACGAATATAATGCAATTTTAAAAAATGTACAAAAGATATATCTTTGAAAAGTACAGTAATGAGGAAGGAGAATGTAAATCTCACAGATGTTAATGGTGCTTGTTCTTTTTGTTCTTTTCTTTTTTTGTTCTTTTTTTTAATAGCTTGATTGGAGTAGTTTTATTTGAATTGTCTGTTTAGTTTATTTTATTGAATTTTGCATTTGTTAATGGTGAAGAATGGGGGTACGACTTGACAAGCATAGGCTTCTTCCTATCCCTTTTCGAACGAGTCTAATGTGTATTATGTTGAAATTGGCTTTTGATTGTTTAATTTATGTATGTACATATATGTTATGTATATGTGTATGTGTGTATATGTGTATATGTATGTATGTATATATGTACATGTATATGTATGTGTGTATGTATTATGTATATATATATGTATATATATAATTTTCCTTTATTTATTATTCATTTTCATATTTTCTTTTCTTCTTTTTTTTTAATAGTTAATCGTTCGAAATAAAATATATCATTCATTCAATCATTCATGTTATGGGTATATGGTTATATGGTTATAGGGGTGAGGAGAGAGGGGTGAGGGTAATAGGGAATGGGGAGAGGGGGGAGATAGGGGCGAGGCCAGAGGGGGAGGAGAGGGGTGAGGAGAGAGGGGGATAGAGGAGTGTGGAGAGAGGAGTGAGGAGAGAGGATTGAGTAGAGAGGAGTGAGGAGAGGGGGTGGGGGAGGAAGAGAGAGGTGTGGGGGAGGGGTGAGGGATGGGGGATGGAGGGGGGGAGATGGTGTAGGGGAGAGAGGGGACAGAGGGTGGAGAGAGGGGGTTGGGGTTGGGGAGTGAGGGGGAAGTGTGTGGAGGGAGAGGGGGAGGGGGAGGGGTAGGGGCTGCCCAACTATTATCCACTCCCTATCACCCCCACTCCTCTCCCTTTATTCCCACACTCGTGATCACGCGCTTCGGCACATGCTGCGGGGGGTGGGGCTGGGGCTGGAGCAAAGGCATGTGTAAATGGGTTGCATTGCGATTGGCCATCTGTGAGGGATAGCATTGTGACATCACCCAGTGGAACGTGCTGCGACATCAGGCGGGGGACGAGGCTCGTGCTGAAGCAAAGGCAGATGTAATTAGGATCCATTGCGATTGGACATCTGTGGGCATTGGGCATTGTGACATCACACGATGGAATGTTCGTCAACATTCTATCGGTAAGAAGCTGTTTGATTTTTTTAACATCTTGAAATGTTTTATGTTTTTTACCGAAAAAGCAGTGATAGGATGAACCAAATGTGGAGGGGGAAGAAGAGGAGGGGTGGGGGGGGGGGCAGAGGGGGGGGGGAGATTGCGGTGGAGGAAGAGGGGAATAAGGTGGGAGAGAGTGGGTGGAGGGGGTGGGGGAAGTTGGTGGGTAGGGAGGGGTGGGTGGATGGGGGAGAGGGAGGGAAGAGGGGGGACGGTCGAGGGAGAGGGGAGGGGGCGGGTGGGAGATGGAGAGGTGGAGGTGGAGAGTGGGAGGGGAGGGAGGAGAAAGAGGCGGGGGAGAGAGAGGTGGTGGGTAGAGGAGTTGGAGGGAGAGGAGGATGAGTGCGGGGAGAAGGGGGGAGAGGGTGGAGGCGGAGGGGAGAGCGAGGAGGGGGAGAGAGGGGGAGAGAGGGAAGATAGGGGAGAGAGAATAGAGGGGAGAGAGAAAAGGGGGAGAGGTGGAGGGGAGCCAGGCGAGTGATCGGGCTGCGAGAAGGGGGGAGAGTCCGGGGAGAGAGTGAGAGAGCTCTAGTACAGGACCGGACTCTTTGCATCTCTCGGGAAACCTGAGCGTGGGGGAGCGGGAGGTAGCGGGAGGGAGCGGGGAGAGGAAACGGGAGGGACGGGGGGAGCGGTTAGCAGCGGGGGGCGGAGAATCAGGATAGGTGCGGGTAGCAGCGGGGTGGAGCGAGTAGCAGCGGGGAGGAGCGGTTAGCAGCGGGAGGAGTGGTTAAAAGCGGGGAGGAGCGGTTAGCAGCAGGGAGGTGCGTTTAGCAGCGGGGAGGAGCGGTTAGCCGCGGGGAGGAGCGTTTAGCTGCTGGAGCGAGGGTGCGTGACTTCACTTGCGGTGCGTGGAACATAGCGCAGCAGGCCGCGAGGAGAAAGTTCTTCAAAAGCAAGCGTGACAGCCGAACGGGCGGGGGCGGGGGAGACGGAGAGGAGGTTGTCCCTTGTGACGGGCGAGACGGCGACCTTTTCAACTGCGCTTGTCTGTGGCGGCGCTGCAAAAACGACCGCTATCGCCATGTTGTTGAACTTCAAGAAGCCCAGCGGAGAGCGTTGCACGACTTTAACACGTGTTCACGGGCTTCAACGCACGTAACTGGCTGCGCATTGAAAATCTGCGCAGCTGGTCGCGAGGATCAAAGGTATTGTGACGTCACGCAGCAGTTATATTTTAAAAACAATTTTAATTAAAAACTCGGGAAATAATTAACCACATTTCAGATGAGGAGATGTTTGAATTCATTAGGTAAATCTCTGCCGGAATATGTAAAAATGTCTCCGTTACCGCGTCGGGTTTTGGAGGAAATATGACTCACGTGAAAACAAACAAAGAAACACACGCACGAAGAGAGTTTCAATAGTTACTAGACCAAGTGCAGACCCGTTGGGTCTGACATTGAACGTGCTTCAGACCCCGGGGTTTTAGATCTCGAACGTGCTTCAGACCCCGGGGTGAAAATCGCTAGCGAAAAAACCCCCGAAGGTGCAGATCCCGGGGTGAAAATAGCTTGCGAATAAAACACAGAACGTGCTTCAGACCCCGGGACACCGAACGTGCTTCAGAACCCGGTGTTTTAGAGTCTGAACGTGATTAAGATCCCGGGGCGAAATTCGCTAGCGAAAAAAAGATGGCGTCGTTTTTGGAACAGAGGCGGTTGGCAGCAGCCGTTATGGTGGCTGACCAGCAGGAGGAGACAAAATGAGTGAGTGTGGGGTTGGGGGGGGGGGCTATTTAAAAATGTGTACATAAACACGACGACATTTAATTGTGGCTACTCGTAAAGAAAAGTGAAATCTCTACCGAAATGGAAAAAAATCTGGGCGTTTCTGCGTGCGGTGTTGGGGTAGCGAGGAATCAAAGGGGCTGGCTGGCACATGTCAAGCAGACACACACACACAGAGTTTTAAATATAGATAGAAGATATGATATGATATGTTATGATAGATACATTCGGAACCATCATCGAAGTCACAAGGTAAATTCTTTACGGTTGGCGTCTTCAACAGAGATCTGTGTGACACAGCACACGTTCCATTCTGTGGACGAAAAAAGGACCTCTCCAGCAGGCCTCTAATCCGGTTTTCACAGACACACCAACATCTTGTGGTGCAGCTTCGCAGCAAGCAGACCTGTTGCCTGACAGCACCAACGACACGGCTTCAATACTAACAGCGATGCTGCCTGCGCCTGCATGTGTCCCCTGCGTCCTGCAGTTTCCTCCCAAATCCCAGGAACGCGAGGAATGGCAAGCTTATTTCTACAGTAAATTACTTGGGTGTGAGTGTGATGTGAATGTGGGTGAAGGGGAAGGCTGGTCGTAGGTGTGATTAACAAAAGATAGACACACAACGCTGGAGTAAATCAGCGGGACAGGCTTCATCTCTGTAGAGAAGGAATAGGTGACTTTTCGGGTCGAGACCCTTCTTCAGACCAGTCAGGGGAAAGGGAAACTAGAGGTATAGACAGTAATGTAGAGAGACATCGAACACATGAATGAAAGATATGCAAAACATGTAGCGATGATAAAGGAAACAGGCCGATGTTCGCTGATTGCTACGTGAGAACGGGAAAATTGTGCGATTTGAGTGGGAGAGGGATGGAAAGAAATATGGAGTGCTGGGGTTACGTTAAGTTAGAGACATCAATGTACCAGTAGCTGCCCAATGTACCAGTAAGCTGCCCAAGCGAAAAATTAGGTGCTGTTCCTCCAGTTTGCGATTACTCATCCTGACAATGGTGGAGGCTGAGGACAGAAAGGTCAGTGTTGGAATAGATAGGGGAATTAAAGTGTTTGGTAATCGGGAGATCAAAGGGGGACTAGTCTGAAGAAAGGACTCGACCTGAAACTTCACCCATTCCTTCACTCCTGAGATGGTGACTGTCCCGCTGAGTTACTCCGGCATTTTGTGTCTATCTTCGGTTTGAACCAGTATCCACAGTTCATTCCTACACAAGTGTTAACAACAAGCTGGCAAGAACAGAAATAATGTTATTATCGCTTGAGAGAAAATTATGCTTGATGTTCGGCGCGGACTTGGCGGGCTAAGAGCTATGATTCGCTAGGGTATCTATCGACGAGTCTGTAACAAACTAGCAACGCTGCTCACCAGACATGAATAGTTCCAGTCTTTCACGCACATGATACAAACATTCACACAGTTTGAACAGTTACATTTTATTATCGCCAATCATTAATCTACAAATTGCATAATCATACACTATTAATAAAAACAAAACAAAATCTCATATCAATATTATATGCAATCTATGCTTCATATGTGAATATGAAAGACCCAACGAATGAAACTTATTTTAACCCGCTATCATTGCAATTAAGTTTGCTGCTGAGGGAGCCGCACATGTGTGGCTCTACATGGAGAGCAATACTGCAATTTGATTAGTCCCCCCTCTACAATGATCCCATATATTGCCGATTCACCTCTGAGGTGTTCCCTTAGTAGCCCAGCGCTAACCAGCCAAACACTTTGGTCTCCAGCTTGTCCAGCAAGCCAATGCTGCAGACCCCTCAATCCTCCCGCTTCTGGTGACCCTCCAGTGACCGGTCCAGGTGAGATATTTGGCATTCCATGGAAAGTTCTCCTTCGGTATTTCGACCTGCTGTGGCTTCGCCCGTCCGCTTGGCCTTTTCCCGACGGCAGTAGAAATAGACGTTGATTGGATGAGCGAACGTGCAAATTACCATGGCTATTAATGCGATGTTCAACTAAGTCAGAATGGAGACAAATACTAATTGGAGAGAAGCAGGTTTCCGGATTTGGCCATCTCGACCCAATAATGACGAACCAAATGCCCAGCAAACACAACGGTAACCCGTTCCATTTGCTTCCTGCTGACAATTCTCGAGCAGCCCAGTTAACACAGCCCTTCTCCGTTTCTTTACTAAACACGTTCGTTGAACTAAATGCCCAGTCCTATTTGCAGGCTCCGCTCTTTCACTTCCCCGTCAGATTATCAGGGAGCGCATTCCGATTAATGTTATTCGGTTCTGGCGCAAATCGTTGTTAAACTCTGTCCCTCGGCATGCAATCGGCCTGCAGTTACCTTGAAATTCCTTTGAAATATTTTATCATTTCTGACATTTCTCTCCAACCACTCTAGATGTGCCTCTGCTCTAAGGGGGGGGGGGGGGGTGGAGGGGTAACTATTTCTCTAGGGTTTCCTACATAACCTTATTCCTGTAATTTCCTCAGTCCTTCTAAAGTATGGGGCTTGCAATTGGACGCGGCTGATGTCGAATTTATGTTATGATGACGACTCTAGCATATCTTCCTGTCAGAAGTGAAAGCAACCTCTAATTATACAACGCATGTTGCCTTCGCTGTCTAGTGCGAGAGAATAACACATTTGACGTGTTTCTCGGTCTTACATAAATCGCGCACAAACCATGTGGTTCCGTGTCTCGTGCTGAGATTCCAGGGAAAGCTTTCTGATACTTACGTACAGTGGATTGCCCTGCAAGGGTCCATTTACGAGGATGAAGCATGGATACTGGAGCAGAGAAACGATGGCCGCCAGAGCCTGCATTGTCCCAAATAACTTCCCAAAATGACACGGAGGGAACCTGCCAAAAAAGAAAGAGGAAGCAGTTGTGATTATTGCATTGTGTCTCCGTGCATATCTGGTGACTATCCTGCTCAACTGGACTTCCCCTCTGCGTATGATCCGAACGGGTCAGGTCTCCACTCTAACATCATTAATGTCTACTTACTTCTCTCACTTCTCCCTTTTGTGTTTAGATGACCACCTTCCTCTAAGCCAGCCCCGATCGCACATTCCTAACCCGCTGCATTCTTCCACGGGTAGTGATTTACGCCAAAGAAAGAATGTGGAATCTATAAATATCCTTTTTCTACAAATGCTCTGGATGCGACGGGTAGACTTACGCGATAACAATGAATGCGGACAGACCACCGTATAGGAACGCGCGGTTGATCATCTGCAGGACGAATGTCAGGTACTGCACCTCCAGCACGGGGATCGCGGCGCAGACAGAGAAGAGAACGGAGAGCGTGACGGTGATGGCGAGGGAAAGCACTGCCGAATGCATGTCCGCCAGTCTCTCGGAGGAAGCAGAGACTTCTGTAAACGAGAGAGAAACACGGTTTGTTGTTGGCGCTCACCGAAAACTGTACATAATCTCTACCCGTGGAAGATACAGCCAGTGTTCAAGAACGAGTCTGGAGAGATAGATTGCGTCGGATGGAGTGAAAATATAACGAGAGCGAGGAAGGGAGAGGGCGACAGATTGTGAGCGTGTGGAGAGTGTCTGCACGAAATGGTGAACGTGAGAAATCTTGTATGAAGCAGTGGTAGACAGCATTAGAAAGACAGCTGAAAAATTCCGGCGGCTAAAATATTCAGAGTGATACGCTCGCGGGAGCCAGAAGTCAAGTGGCAGCATTATTTCCCAATTAGCCCAGATATGAGATTCATACTTCAAGAAGTCACTGCACTGACTGGATGCGATTCCTCGCTCCTGGATTACCTGGTATTCTGTCCAGTCGTTTACGTGTACGTTTGTGTCGGTCGAGAATCAGCCCGTTGCATGGGGCGCACAAGATGCCGCATAGCTGAGTTATTCCGAGGGCGTTTGTAAATCTGCTGACTGTGTTAGAGAGGGAAGAGATGGTGAAAGCGATGGAAGAGCGGGTACAGTTAGTTACAGTTAGGGTGTAAGCCTGGGAATACACATGGATCTGGGCCTGCGCAATGAATGGGAAATGTGTATTTATGGTGATTGAGACACCTGGTTTGGAGGGGATAGGGATGCAACATTTTATATTAGATTTTGTACTGTATTTAGAGTAGGGTGGTGATTTTTCGAGTGGGAATATGTAAACCCCATAGAATTGAGTGGGGGTGCGGTTGTCAAATCAAATGAGGGACATTATGTGGATTGGTACACCTTCCCTCTCCCTCCTTCTCCCATCAAGCATAGTTTCCTTTTCCTCCCACTCTCCTCGTCCAACCCTTGTAATATTAGGGAATGTCCTCCACCTCCTTACCTTGTATGTGATCATTGTTCGACAAAAAGTTCAGCATGGGGTTCACGGTCCCGATGAACAATATAAGCCGCAGCTGGATGAGTGAGAACCAGAGCAGATGCGTGAGGAAATGTCTGGACAAGACACACGTCCGAAAGGACGGAACGTTTTCTTTCTCTTTGCCCGTTGCACCTTTGGGGATGGAAATAGCGATTGACGTAGAGCAAAGGAACTGGCTAAACCAGAATACTGTATTGTTGTGTTCTGCAACCTCAAATAAATCGTTTGACCCGTGGTCGTAAATACGTGTATGTCGGCGTGGGTTGGTAGGAACGGACCGTGGAAGTCCTATCCTGATGTCTCGTATATTTTCACTTCAATGTACGGAGAATATATTGGAGAATACTCGACCCTTTAACGCTCTGCCCACAGCTGCAAAAACTGCATCCGGGCCGTGCACGAGCACCACCTGGCTTTGCTTGAAAACTTGCAACATATAATTTATTAATTTTCCGCCTTTTTGTTGTAGATTTTCTTACCTACATCTTCCTACCCGGACAGTAAGAATTAGCGTTGGGGGACCAAAGGAACGACAGAGTCGGGGAAGCAAGCCGGAGGGGGGTCAGGTGTGCGTAGCAAAGCAGCGGAAAGTGGGAGTGACACATAGCACACAATTAGATCGTGAGGGTGGGAGGTGGAGGGGGGAGGTGCTCTCACAGGCAGGAGAATACCGGTAGGTGGTGAGAGGCACGGAGGGAGGATAACAGATGCACGGTAAGTAGAACAAAAATGGTGACTAGATGCCGAGGAGATCAGAGATGGAAATACATAGGGGTAGAGTAGCGTGGGAGAGGCAGAGCGGGGAGGAATGGTAGTGACAAGGACGTAAATTGGCGGGCGGGGAAATATAGTTGAGACATTTATTAGGTCAGAGCGGAAACCCCAGGGAAGAGCAGAAAGCCAGATCTGGAAGAGCAATATTGAGCGGTGCGAACGAAGCAGCAGCGGAAAAATTAGGGAGCGGAAAAATGATGTTACAGTAAGTGGCGTAGAACACGTGTGGTTTGGCTCAGTGCTACAGCGCCGACCAGCAAGAACCCGTGTGTATCAATGACGATGTAATGCTTGCTACGGCATTTTCGCCGTCCACCATTCTCAATTTTCCCACGGTCCAGTATTCAAATTAGACGCAGTTTATTATGGCCAATTAACCAACAAATCTGCATGTTTTTGTGATGGGTGACGAAACTGTAGAGGCGAAAGTTGACTCCCGCAATCAAAAGGAAAAAAATGGAAGATCCACATAGAGAATCCGAGATCCTGGCGATGTGAGACAGGTGGGCGAATGTGACCCGTAGAATAAGAGAGAGGCGGAGGTAGAGCAGAGGCAAGGGTGGAAATTAAGAAGGGTCGACTGGGAAGATATTAGGAAAGCGCATACGGAGTGTAAGATTTGTGGGAAGCAAAGGTAGGACCGAAAATTATGCAAAAGGTTATGCGTGGAGGGGTGGTTTGGTATAAGGGATACAGGGCCAGGAAGGGAAGGAAGGAGAATGGACAACGGAATCGTAAAGAATTAAGGAATTAAACAACAATAACAGGTTCGTCGTCCCGGCAGACGGTAGTCCCACATAATAACTTCCTAAAAAATATACGGCATGCTGATACGTTAGAGACATAGAGTCCTAGAGTGATACAATCTAGCCCACAACGGCCTGCAATGTCCCAGCTACACGAGTCCCACTTGCATGCGCTTTTTCCATATCCCTCCAAACCTGTCCTATGGCATGTACCTGTCTAACTGTTTCTTAAAAGATGGGACAGTCCCAGCCTCAACTACCTCCCCTGGCAGCTTGTTCCATACAGTCACCACCCTTTGTGTGATAAAGGTACCCCTGGGATTCTATTAAGTCGTTTCATTTCACCTTGAACCTATGTCCTCTGGTTATCGACTTCCCTACTCTGGGCAAGAGACTTTGTGCATCTACCCGATCTATTCCTCTCATAATTTTGTACACCTCCTCATCCTCTTGGGCTCCATGGAATAGAGTCCCTTCCTACTCAATTTCACCCTATA
>JAXLNO010005229.1:35000-47500 GCA_038087875.1 Malacoraja senta | reverse complement strand
CATCGGTTTATCTCTCTCCCATATATCTTGCTCCATCTATCTCGCACTGAATCCTTACCTTGCCGTTTTCCGTTAACGCGTGTCCTGTAGCAGCATACTCTCGCTCCAACTCCCAGTATGTCTGTTTTTAATTCAGTTCCACTTGAAAGCTTTGACCCCAACTTTAAACCCCTGCTCCCTGTTTCATAAAACAACAAATGGCACACATCTGCCCAATGTCCTCTGAACATTTGATGCAACAGAGAGTAACCCAATTTCTTCCGATCTGACCATGTATCTTAAACATTTTAATCCCGAGAAATGTTATGAGAATTGATAGCAGCAAATCTTACCTTAACGATCAATAACACCACTGCTGAGGAATCAACTGCTCCGTTGTAAACCGTGATAACTGTCGATCGCTTACTCCCAAATAGATTTCCAACCTGGAAGTCAAACGAAAACCCAACATTCAGCGAATGTCCGAGTGCGCAGAGAAGCTGACCAAACATTTCATGTTCGCTATCTACATTACTGTGAAGGGTAACAGAATGCCGGCTATACTCGCAGTTGCTTTGTGCCGATACATGAATAACGACCCACGGTCCCTACCCTGTGACTACAATTACACCGAGATAGGCATGGCCAAAATATATGCAGTAGTATTGAAAACTAATCCCAGTATCAAACACATGAGACGACAATGTCGCGGAATTCCCACGGTGGATTCCTGACGGACGGCTGCGCAGTCTGTGGGCAATAATGATGTCTGTGGGCAGTGCTCATGGAACCCCACGCTGTCAGGGATTTAGTAATGAGCGAGCTGAACATGTCGCGGGGACATGCGAGCAATACTCGCATTGCAGGCAGAGGGCCGGGATATCTCCGGCAAGCAGCGCGTCAGGACACTGTCAGTAAGGTGCGCGCCGGTACCCTCGCCGCGCTCAGAGGAACGGGTAAATCCGGCGAATACCGATGGCGAATGACCCGTCCGGTAAGCCCGGCTCGCCCACTGCAAGGGCCAGGAAGCGAGCGGGTATCTCTGACCCCTCTCACCCTGACCACAAACTCTTCCCTCTGGAAGTCGACAGGCAGTAGATAGGACTGTTCTGTACTTTTGTCGGTGATAAAACGTGGTGATACTTGTGTACTGCCTAGATTGTTCGCAAACCAACCATTTCACGGGAGCATGCTATCGTAAGGCGCAAAACGTTACGGCTCATTTAGTAGGGTGGAACAGGAGGAACGGTCCTCAGCGCGAGCCACAATGATGCACATTTATTGCAGTGTTGCACTTTCCCAACGCCGGTCTTGAGTAACACCAACGTTGTCGGGGGCGGTACTGATCGAGCGCAACGTTAGCGAACAGCTAGTACGAAGGGTGGGCTACAATATCAGAGGCGCAATGCTGGGTGAGCCCTACGTTCTCGTCGGGGCAATAGTGGGAGAACGACGCACTGCTGGCAGCAAGTAATGAGGAAACACCACAATAAGCGTGGAGAATATATTAAGGAGGCGCCGTATTGAGAGCACGGTGCGCTATTAGAAAGTTAGCACCGAGGAAGTACCAACATATTTGTAGGGGATATGCAGATTTAATGCGGTATTACAACACGGTGAGCGACCATGCACATGGGGCCCATAGGTGGAAAGGTCGTGCACAGGCAGCACCACGTTCTCACCGGTGTAGTTCTGTGGTAATGCCACCGTGGAGTCTAGTTCAGAGCATGTAAATAGGATTAGTGTTACGCTGCAGACCACTGTTTAGAAAATTAGCACTACTGGTGTGACTGTGCAAAGGCATCGTTGCACTGATAATACACGGGAGTATTAAAGTCGCGCCACTCCTTTGAGCTAACCGTGGCAAATTAGCGTCAACATTTTAGAGAATCGGTTCCGTGAGAGTGTAACAGTGCCAGAGGGACGACACTGGGCGAGAACCGCCGCGGCTAAAAGGCAGTGCAAAACAAAGTGCGATATGTTGGAGTAAAAAGCAACATATAAAAGCCACGCAGTGGCTCCAAAGATGGGCCAAATATGCGGGAGTGGGGGGGGGGGGGGCGGCAGCTTTGTGGGAGCGCTGCAACTGCATGAGCGACTGACTGCCGGAAGGTCGGCAGTGAGGGTAAAGAGGCTGCGGGCGAGCGTCTAGTATTGAAAGGATAACAACGTCAACTATCAGAAGCGCCTGTCTGAATCGCGGCATTGAGAGGATGGGTGGGGGGAGCGTTACGATCTGAGTGGAAGATTTGAGACAGGATACGATGGATGAGGGGCACCATTCCGAGAGGATTCATAGCCCTAGGCGCAATCCTGAGGAGGGATGGGAGAGGATTGAGAAGGGGCTCGTTGTACGAGAATCACTATTGAAAGGGAACATACAATTTCATGGGAATATAGACCATAGAATATTACAGCATAAGAACAGTCCGTTCGGCGAACAATGTCTGTGCTGAACATAATGCCAAAGCACACTCTTACCTGTCTGCACATGATTCATATGCTGCATATCCATACGCCTATCCAAAAGCCCAAATACCACCCGCCGCATTGCGCTGCACACACTCACCATCCTTTATGTAAAATAATTTGCGCTAATGTGTGCACTGCATGTTCACTTGACTGACAAAATGCATCCTCAATCAGCCTTTTGGCCAGCACGGTATTCTGCCGTTGGTGCTGCGGACAGGTCAGTAATCATTGTCCAATGCCCTCACGACAGCCCAATAACTACTTTGGTTCTGTCTTCACCAAGGAAGACATAAATAATCTGCGGGAAATAGCAGGGGACCGCGGGTCAAATGAGATAGTGGAACTGAGTGAAATCCAGGTTAGCCTGGAAGTGGTGTTAGGTAAATTGAATGGATTAAATGCCGATAAATCCCCAGGGCCAGATAGGCTGCATCCCAGAGTACTTAAGGAAGTAGCCCCAGAAATAGTGGATGCATTAGTGATAATTTTTTGAAATCGCCTTAGATTCTGGAGTAGTTCCTGAGGATTGGAGGGTAGCTAATGTAACCCCACTTTTTAAAAAGGGAGGGAGAGAGAAAACGGGGAATTACAGACCAGTTAGTCTAACATCGGTGGTACACAAAAATGCTGGAGAAACTCAGCGGGTGCAGCAACATCTATGGAGCGAAGGAAATAGGCAACGTTTCGGGCCGAAACCCTTCTTGGGGAAACCGCTAGAGTCAGTTATTAAAGATGGGATAGCAGCACATTTGGAAAGTGGTGAAATCATTGGACAAAGTCAGCATGGAGTTACGAAAGGTAAATCATGTCTGACGAATCTTATAGAATTTTTCGAGGACGTAACTAGTAGAGTGGATAAGGGAGATGCTGTGGATGTACTATATCTGTACTTTCAGAAGGCTTTCGACAAGGTCCCACATAAGAGATCAGGATACAAACTTAAAGCACACATTATTGGTGGTTCAGTATTGATGTGGATAGAGAACTGGCAGGCAAACAAGAAGCAAAGAGTAGGAGTAAACGTGTCCTTTTCAGAATGGCAGGCAGTGACTAGTGGGGTTCCGCAAGGCTCAGTGCTGGGACCCCAGATATTTACAATATATATTAATGATTTGGACGAGGGAATTGAATGCAACATCTCCAAGTTTGCGGATGACACGAAGCTGGGGGGCAGTGTTGGCTGTGAGGAGGATGCTAGGAGGCTGCAAGGTGGATAGTTTGGGTGAGTGGGCAATTGCATGGCAGATGCAGTATAATGTGGATAAATGTGAGGTTATCCACTTTGGTGGCAAAAACAGGAAGTAGACTATTATCTAAATGGTGGCCGATTAGGAAAAGGGGAGATGCAACGAGACCTGGGTGTCATGGTATACCAGTCATTGAAAGTGGGCATGCAGGTGCAGCAGGCAGTGAAGAAAGCGAATGGTATATTAGCATTCATAGCAAAAGGATTTGAGTATAGGAAAAGGGAGGTCCTGCTGCAGTTGTACAGGGTCTTGGTGAGACCACACCTGGAGTATTGCGTACAGTGTTGTTCTCCAAATCTGAGGAAAGACATTCTTGCCATAGAGGGAGAACAGAGAAGGTTCACCAGACTGATTCCTGGGATGTCAGGACTTTCATATGAAGAAAGACTGGATAGACTAGGCTTGCACTCGGTAGAATTTAGAAGTTTGAGGGGGGATCTTACAGAAACTTACAAAATTCTTAAGGGGTTGGACAGCCTAGATGCAGGAAGGTACACAAAAATGCTGGAGAAACTCAGCGGGTGCAGCAGCATCTATGGAGCGAAGGAAATAGGTAACGTTTCGGGCCGAAACCCTTCTTCAGACTGATAGGGGGTGGGGAGAAGAAAGGAAAAAAGGACAAAGGCGGAGGAGGAGCCCGAGGGCTGGGGGAGGGGAGGAGACAACCAGATGGCTGATGAAGGGGAGGGGACAGCAAGGGCTAGCAGAATTGGGAGAATTCAATGTTGAGGCCCCCAGGATGTAGACTGCCCAAGCTGAATATGAGGTGCATTTCCTAATGAGATGCAGGAAGATTGTTCCCGATGTTGGGGAAGTCCAGGAGAAGGGGTCACAGTTTAAGGATTAAGGGGAAATCCTTTAGAACCGAGATGAGAAAAACATTTTTCACACAGAGAGTGGTGTGTCTCTGGAACTCTCTGTCACAGAGGGTAGTTGAGGGCAGTTCATTGGCTATATTTAAGAGGGAGTTAGATGTGGCCCTTGTGGTTAAAGGGAGCAGGGTTTATGGAGAGAAGGCAGATACAGGATACTGAGTTGGATGATCAGCCATGATCATATTGAATGGCGGTGCAGGCTTGAAGGGCCGAAGGGCCTACTTCTGCACCTATTTTCTATGTTTCTATGTTTCTAATCGACCTGGTCTGTCCATTACACATCTGATATTGCAATACTCCATGTTCACTGGCACTTCAACATTGCAACGATTGCGCAATCATGCGACACCCATATCACCAATCACCCTGTGCATTGTCCCGGCGACAGCTCGTAGCCCCTCAGGTCTGACCATGCTGGAGAGTGCAAATCGCTGTGCGCACTAACCATCTGACAGAGACATGGTCCTCCCCTTTGCTTGCTTGCCCATCTGATGTTCCCCCATGCCCTGCCTTATGACATGTGACTGTTTTTCAGCTCCCTCCTCCAGTCCCAGAATTGAGCTACCTGCACATTTGTGATGAACAAGAGGAGTCCACCGACGCCCAGCAGTGAGATTGCAGGGAACAGTAGCGCTGCAGATGCTGGAACAGAAGCATAGGAAGAGGTGAACAGAGATAAGGTAACGTCCTTCCTATCGATCTTAAAACAATTATTGTACAAAACGTACCACATATCTACATTACACAAATTCCAACCAAAGGCGCTATCCTAAAGATAAATGTTGACCAAGAGCCGCAGAGAGCGTCTTAATCTTGTAGATGGGTGACTAAGTTATTTTGCATTTGCTCGATAGGACAGAGGTAGCCGAAGCACTTCAGCTGAATGACTGCGACAGTAGTAGTTTTGAGATGCATTAGTTCTGCTCAACGGCAGTGTTGATATCGCATGGTCCTGCCCCTGCGGCAGTGACGATATCCCTCACTTTTGCTCGGCTGGCTGGGTTGAGATCCCCCAGTTGTGCTCCCCCGGCAGTCTTGATATCCCTCAGTTCTGTTCATCAGGCAGTGACCAGATCCCTCAGATATGCTCGGGCAATGTTCAGATCCCTCAGCTGTGCTCCTCAGGCAGGCTTGAGATCCCTGAGCTCTGCACATCCGACAATATTGATATTCTTCAGCTCTGTTCCACGGCAGTGACTAGATCACTCTGCTCTTTTCCGTCATAAGTGATGAGATGCTTCAGCTCTGCTCCTCCGGCAGTGTTGACATCTCTCAGCTCTACTTCTCCAGCAGTGATGAGTTCCCTCAATTTTTCTTCCCAGTCAATGTTGAAATCCCAGGGAATGCTTCTCCGGAAGTGATGAGGATCCTCAGCTTTGAACTCAACAGAGTTCCTCTGTTTCACCTGCGAATGAGATCGCCACTGATCTGCTGCAGCTGACTTACCGGAACACGAAAGCTTCCGGTGAGATGTGCCAGCAGGCGATCATGCAGAACAATTAGTGAATGGACACTCCCACCTTGGTCTTAAAACGGCCAAAATATTATCTCAGACAAAGGATCTTCCTCACACGATCTCTATAGCGCTATTTATATTGTTTTAGAGTTATAGTATTTTATTCTCATTCTCTTTCCAGTTCGCCGTAACTTTCTCCATTTAGCATCATTCGTTCTCTCTATTCTTCACGTAAGCTCCGGGTTTCCCTTTTGGTTCCTACCCCTCGTTTTTTTAACCATATGGCTTAGTTTCTCTTTCTAATTTTCTCTCGATCGCTCGCTCAACAACGCCTTTCCCGCCCAGACGATTTCTCACAGTGAGTCTCTAACGCTTTGATGCGCAAAGGATTTACCCAGGAAATGACGAAAAGGGGTTCACTCACCATTCGTGGAAAATGCGATCATTAAATTGCCCGTTGTGTATAAGAATCTGCAAAGATAGAGGATCAGATTACTGTATTTTTATTGCTGGTTTGTCTTTATATCGTGTACCACTCGCCCTCCATTCAACCCCAATCCCCAAGTGCAGGATTAACAGTCAATAGCCTTACAGATATTTTGAACACGCTGACGAACAGCAGGGACAATTAGACATTTCTCAGATTTCTCATAAGATCTTGTCTAGGCCTCAGCTGAAGATTTGCGTACAGTTCAGTTCCTTTACCATCCTGTCCTACACTCGTCCTCCTGCCCCAGTACTCAACTTCCATACTGCCGCAGTGGATTGGTGCAGAGGGAACCGTTTAATGCTGATCTAATTCACTATCATGACCGTTTTCTTCACAAACCTCAACATCGACCGTTAATTGTGGTTCACTGCTGTTACATTATCATTGAATGAACATTCCGGGAATCGATCCCCTTGATGGAAGGTCTCACATGTCCCTTTCCTCGGTGTGTTGAAACGCATCCTAACCACGCCTTTTAAATACTAGACCCGCCTAATTACAGCTAAGGTTCCCTATTCAGTCAACACCTTATTCTGCCTTGTTTTATTTAACGTGGCGGAAGCAACGTTTACAGTTGGGGTGAAATGTATTTTGGCAACTCTACGTTATCGTTGAAATGAAAGGTACAGTAGTACTTTTTGAACACTCACGCCTGTATTTCCACAGGCCATGCTGTTTTTGCACAAGGATACAACAGATACTCGCAGACAATATTACAAATTCTAATCAACTCACGCTCCTTTGGTGAGAGATTCTTCGATGAAAATAGAAACTTCAAACTACGCTCACCACTGAGGTCGATGGACTTACTATTTTCAAAAGTCACTTTTAAAATTTTGGATTCATGAGTGGCACTTTACCTCGCGGTTCTATCTTTAACCTCTATCGTATTTCTATTGATATATTACTTAGATAAATATATTGTGTCTAACACATATTCACAATCTTCATTGTGATCAACTTGTCAGTTCATTCCCATCTCCACCCAAACATACGCTTTACTTTATTCTCGATAGACGTGCCTTATTCTGCAACTTAAAATAAAGTATCTTATAACTTTTCAGGTCGGAAGAAATGTAATTTGATTATCTGTCCTCAGCAGAGGCCTCGCCTTTTTTCCTCTCGGTCCCCACCTCATTGAGTTCGGTGACCGCCACGATGTTGAGCTCTTCTTCCGTCGCCTAGTCATCCAAACTTTTTTCCATGGGTAAGAGTCCTCACCCCCTAGTGATGACCCCCTTCTCCCGTCTCCAACGGCCCCCCTTCTATTGTACTCCCCCTCATGGCCATCTACCTGCTTTAGACCTTTTCATTTTAAACTGACGGCGGGACATCAACTGCCTCAACATTTCCACTCCCCTTTCACACTCTAACCTCGTCGCCCCCGAAAGTACAGTCCTCCACACACACTTCAACAACCCAAAATGGCTGATCAAACCTGCCGACAAGGGAGGTGCCGTGGTAGTCTGGCGCGCTGACCTCCAACGGTCTGAGGCAAGGCGCCAACTCTCAGACACTTCCTCCTACTTACCCTTGGACCATGACTCCACAGAGGAACACCAGGCCATTATCTCAAACTCCATCACTGGTTTCATCGCTTCCGGCTCCCTGCCCTCCCAAGCCTCCAACCTCATCGTTCCCCAGCCCCGCAGGGCCCGATTTTACCTTCTCCCCCAAAATCCACAAACCTGCCTGTCCTCACAGACCCATTGTTTCTGCTTGTTCTTGTCCCACCGAACATTTACACATACCTCGACTCCATCCTATCGCCCCTGGTCAAATCCCACCCCACCTATCTCCAAGACACCTTACATGCTCTTCGTCTCCTCCATGTCATCCGTTTTCCAGGCCCCCACTTCCTCATCTTCACCATGAATGTCCAGTCACTCGACACCTCCACCCCCACCAGGAGGGTCTTAAAACCGTCCGTTTCTTCCTCGACCGCAGAACCAACCAATCATCTTTCACTCCTCCCATTTCCTCCAAATCCAAGGCGTAGCTATGGGCACGCGCATGGGCCCCAGCTAAGCCTGCCTCTTTGTAGGGTACGTCGAACAATCTTTGTTGGAGGCGTACCTTGGCCCTATCCTCGAACTCTGCCTCCGCTACATTGACGACGGCATTGCTGCCACCTCCTACACCCATGCAGAACTCATTGACGTCATCCATTTCGGCACTTAAATTCACCTAGACCATGTTCGACATATCCCTACCGTTTCTTGACCTCACTATCTCCATCGCAGGTAACAGACTACTGACCGTTCATCCACTCTAAACCCGCTGACTCCCATGTCTATCTGGACTATACTTCTTCCCTCCCTGCTTCCTGTAAGGACTATATTCCCTACTCCCAATTCCTCCGTCGACGCCGCATCTGCACCCAGGATGAGGTGTTCCAAAACAGGGCATCAGATATGTCCTGATTCTTAAGGGAACAGAGGTTCCGCTCTTCGACAATAGATACGTCTCTCACCAGGGTATCCTCTATATCCCGTAGCTTCGTTCTCACTCCCCATCTCCCCACTCGTAACAAGGACAGAGTCCCCCTTATCCACACCTTCCACCCTCCAGCCGTCACGTACAACGTCACAGATATTTTCGCCACCTCCAACGGGATCCCAACACTGGCCATATCTTCCCATCTCCTCCTCTTTCGGCTTTCCGCAGAGATCGCTCCCTCCGTAACTCCTTGATCAATTCGTCCCTTCCCACCCAAACCACCCACTCCCTTGGTACTTTCCTTGGAACCGCAGGAAATGCTACACTTGTCGCTTCCCAACCCCCCCCCCCTCGACCAGTTTAAAGGACCAATGCAGACTTTTCCGGTGAGGCAATGGTTCACCTGCACCTCCTCCAAACTCATCTATTGCATCCGCTGCTCTAGTTGTGAACTGCTCTACATCGGTGAGACCAAGCGCATGCTTGGCGATCGCTTCGCACAACACCCTCGCACATGATCTCACGGTGGTTCAGCACTTCAACTACCACTCCCATTCCGAATCCGACCGTTCAGTCCTGGCACTCCTCCATGGCCAGAGTGAGTCCCACCGCAAACTGGCGGAACAGCACCTCATATTTCGCTTTGGTAGTTTACAACCCACCGATATGAACATTGACTTCTCTATTTTCAGGTAGTCCTTGCTTTTTCCCAATTTCCACCCTCTTCACAGCTCTCCCACAGCTTACTGTTTCCGCCTCTTCCTTTTTTCTACCCCCCGCATCTGTCTGAGGAAGTGTCTCTACACGAAACGTCACTTGTTCCTTCGCTCCATAGATGCTGCCTCACCCGCTGTGATGTTGTCTACCTATCATTCGAGTATCAATCAGGTTTGCTTTGCTACTTCTACGTTTTGAAATTTTCCTAACACCTAATTCTGCTTTTGTGGAGTCCGGACACTCCCAACCATAAGAACAACGTCATGAAAACGCTCCTTCTTCCTCAACAGGTTCGCGCCACCAAGAACGTTTGTCATTATCCACCTTCTTAATCTTGCTAATTCTCCGCTACCCGCACACAACTTTCTGCCCCATCATCTCTTCCAACGTTGGTCTCCTGTTCATAATTCCTCTCAAAATTCCCAGCACTGGTACTGGGTCTGGCGGAGGGCAACACCGGAGGCCCGCGGGACTCCTGGTGGGAGACCGCTTTTCGGAGCTTCCGCAGCGGCGACTTCTCCCGCCCGAGTTGCGGGGTTGAAGAGCACCTGGAGCGGGGCTTTATCCCCCCGCGCGGCTTGGAATGGCCGCCGGACTTTGCGAGCGCGCGCCGGGGCTCTAACACCAAGACCCGGTGGGCGACCTTGCATCACCCGGCGTGGCTTTAATGGCCGCGGGATAATCACCATCGCCCGCCGGGGGCTTTGACTTTGACTCTGACATCGGGGGGGGGGGAGTGCAGTGGAGAGATACGTTTTTTGTCTTCCATCACAGCGCTGTGATGGATGTATGTGTAAATTGTGTTGTGTCTCGGGTCTTCTTCGTTTTGTTATGTATGGCTGCAGAAACGACATTTCGTTTGGACCTTAACGGGGTCCAAATGACAAATTTGTCCAAAAAGACAAATAAAATTGTATTGTAAATTCATACACTCAGCCACCTGTCCCTGCCATTTTCCCAACGTTGGACTCCTCTGACAGCCTGAGATTCCGTCCTGTGCACAACACGCCTCCCGCTGCTCATCTCGCGCCAACCAACCACTATCCCCGGCAATCCAGGTGACTTACATTGCCAGTAATCGGGTTGCCATGGTACCGCAGTAGTCGAGTAGGAACCCATTCGCGATCATTGCAACAGGCACGACGAAAGTGGCAATGGTGAAGATGAGCGTGAAGCGTTCGTCCTGCATATCACAATCTAAGGTAAATAGAGAGAGGGATTGAGAAACAGATTGAAGGCAGGAGCGATTGAAAGTAATATCGAGTGAAGTAGAAAGTAACAGTCACTAAATAAGAAATGCTGATGTAGCGGGAAGAAGAGATAAGCAAATGCGAGACAAGCGGGTACGTGCGTTGACGTGAGAGGGGACACGGGTCAGGCAAGGAAGGCAGGATGTGCAGGGGAGGAGAATTTGGAGGGGATCGTAGAGCATCGGAGTTGGATGGGAGGGAGTCACAAATAATGTAGCAAATGAGACATTTAGTCAGGTAAAACGTGTGCAATGCAGAAATAGACAGAGAGGATGGACAGCGTCAGTGAAATAGAGAAATGTGTAAGCAGGAGTGTGTTGTCGTAGGTGTGTATGGTAGAGAGCGAGAGACTGAAGGAGACAGTGGGAGATTATATGATTTTGTGCGTGTGTGCGGGCGAGCGAGCGACAGTGACATAGAGGAGAGAACATTTGCATATATCCTAAAGCATATATTATCTCTCCATATTTTCGAAAAAATGATGATCCTGCATCCAAGAGAATAAATTTGCGGTACAGCCACATTTGAGGGCGGGCACATGCTGCTCCAACTATATTCGATCATGACTAATCTATTTTTCCCTCTCAAGGTCACTCTCCTGCCGTCGCCCGGAACCCTTTGCTGCTCGTACTAATAAAGAACCTTTCAATTTCCATTCTGAAATACAGAATGACCTGATCTTCACAGCTGTCTGTTGCAACCAATTCGTCTGGCTAAATAAATTCGTCCTTATACCCATTCAAAATATTCATCATTGTATCATGAGTTCACCTTCTTTTCCTAGACTCTCCAAATACTGGAGACAATTTCTTCATCTCTACCATAACTGATCATTTCCTTACCCGCGAGGTTTCAATGAGACGCCTATTCATCCTTCTAGGTCCCGGCGAGTACAGGCACAGAGTCATCAAACACTCTGCACACGTTAATCCATTCATCCCCAGGATCAATCTCGTAAGCTTCCTATGTACCTATATATCTTCTCCTATGCTTCCTATACATCGCCAGATCGAGTTAAGAGAGATTTAGATAGAGCTCTCGGGGCTAGTGGAATCAAGGTATATGGGGAGAAGACAAGCACTGGTTATTGATTGGGGACGATCATCCATGATCACAATGAATGGCGGTGCTGACTCGAAGGACCGAATGGCCCACTCATGCACCTATTTACTTTGTATCTATGTATCTATGTACCCTCTCCAACGCTTGAACATTTCCCCTCAGCTATAGGCATCAGGACTGCGCACAATGTTCCAATTTTCGAAACCTGACGAGTTCACCAGCGTATAAAGCATCGGCATTACACTCGTTGCTCTTTCAATAAATGCTATCATTCCATTTGCCTTCTTTACCATCGTCATAACCTGCAATATAAACTTCTGGAAAACCGGCAGCAGCATTCTCGTCCATTTACGCCCCATTTACGCCTCATGCTCCCATTTGGAAAATAATCTACGCTTGTACTCGTTCTTCCAAAGTGCAGGACAGTACACTTTGATACGCTGTATTCTTTGCCCACTTTCCAAACCTGTCCGAATACTTCTGCAGCCTCACTCCTTACCTGCCCGTTCACCA
>JAXLNO010005228.1:48416-91454 GCA_038087875.1 Malacoraja senta | reverse complement strand
AAATATAGCGACCTTACCGGATTTGTGCCGACCTTGCCGGATTTATGGCGACCTTGCCGGAAATATGGCGACGTTGCCGGATTTGTGGCGACCTTGCCGGAAATATTGCGACCTTGCTGGAAATATGGGGACCTTGCCGGATTTGTGGCTACCTTGCCGGAAATATGGCGACGTTGCCGGAAATACATCGACCTCGCCTGATTTGTGGCGACCTTGCCGGATTTATGACGACTTTGCCGGAAATATGGCGACCTTGCCTTATTTGTAGCGACCTTGCCGGATTTATGACGACCTTGCCGGAAATATGGCGACTTCGCCGGATTTGTGGCGACCTTGCCAGATATGAGGCGACCTTGCCGGACTTGTGGCGACCTTGCCGGATTTATGGCGACCTTGCCGGAAATATGGCGACCTTGCCGGATTTGTGGCGACCTTGCCGGAAATATTGCGACCTTGCTGGAAATATGGCGACCTTGCCGGATTTGTGGCGACCTTGCCGGAAATATGGCGACCTTGCCGGAAATATAGCGACATTGCCGGATTTGTGGCGACCTTGCCGGATTTGTGGCGACCTTGCAGTAAATATGGCGACATTGCCGTAAATATAGCGACATTACCGTATTTGTGGCGAACTTGCCGGATTTATGGCGACCTTGCCGGAAATATGGCGACGTTGCCGGATTTGTGGCAAACCTTGCCGGAAATATTGCGACCTTGCCGGAAATATGGGGACCTTGCCGGATTTGTGGCGACCTTGCCGGATTTGTGGCGACCTTTCCGGAAATATGTCGACCTTGCCGGATTTGTGGCGACCTTTCCGGATTTATGGCGACCATGTCGGAAATATGGCGACCTTGCCGGATTTGTGGCGACCTTGCCGAAAATATCGCGACCTCGCCGGATTTATGGCGACATTGCCGGTAATATGGCGACCTTGCCGGAAATATGGCGACCTCGCCGAATTTATGGCGACCTTGCCTGAGATATGGCGACCTTGCCGGAAATATGGCGACCTCGCCGGTTTATGGCGACCTTGCCGGATATATGGCGACCTCGCCGGATTTGTGGCGACCTCGCCGGATTTATGGCGACCTTGACGGAAATATGGCGACCTTGCCGGATTTGTGGCGACCTTGCCGGAAATATGGCGACCTTGCCGTAAATATAGCGACCTTGCCGGATTTGTAGCGACGTTGCCGGAAATATGGCGACCTTGCCGTAAATATAGCGACCTTACCGGATTTGTGCCGACCTTGCCGGATTTATGGCGACCTTGCCGGAAATATGGCGACGTTGCCGGATTTGTGGCGACCTTGCCGGAAATATTGCGACCTTGCTGGAAATATGGGGACCTTGCCGGATTTGTGGCTACCTTGCCGGAAATATGGCGACGTTGCCGGAAATACATCGACCTCGCCTGATTTGTGGCGACCTTGCCGGATTTATGACGACTTTGCCGGAAATATGGCGACCTTGCCGTATTTGTAGCGACCTTGCCGGATTTATGACGACCTTGCCGGAAATATGGCGACTTCGCCGGATTTGTGGCGACCTTGCCAGATATGAGGCGACCTTGCCGGAAATATGGCGTCCTCGCCGGATTTGTGGTGACCTTGCCGGAATTGTGGCGACCTTGCCGGAAATATGGCCATCTCGCCGGATTTGTGGCGACCTTGCCGGATTTATGGCGACCTTGCCGGATTTATGGCGACCTTGCCGGGAATATGGCGACCTCGCTGGATTTGTGGGGACCTTGCCGGATTTATGGCTACCTCGCCGGCTTTATGGCGACTTTGCCGGATTTGTGGCGACCTTGCCGAATTTATGGCAACCTTGACGGAAATATTGCGACCTTGCTGGATTTGTGGCGACCTTGCCGGATTTATGGCGACCTTGCCGGATTTGTGGCGACCTTTCCGGATTTATGGCGACCGTCGGAAATATGGCGACCTTGCCGTATTTGTGGCGATCTTGCCGGAAATATGGCGACCTTGCCGTAAATATGGGGACCTTGCCGGATTTGTGGCGACCTTGCCGGATTTATGGGGACCTTGCCGGAAATATGGCGACCTTGCCGGATTTGTGGCGCCCTTGCCGGAAATATTGCGACCTTGCTGGAAATATGGGGACCTAGCCGTATTTGTGGCTACCTTGCCGGATTTATGGCGACTGCCGGAAATATGGTGTCCTCGCCGGATTTGTGGCGACCTTGCCGGATTTATGGCGACCTTGCCGGAAATATGGCGACCTCGCCGGACTTGTGGCGACCTTGCCGGTTTTATGGCGACCTTGCCGGAAATATGGCGACCTTGCCGGATTTGTGGCGACCTTGCCGGAAATATTGCGACCTTGCTGGAAATATGCGGACCTTGCCGGATTTGTGGCGACCTTGCCGGAAATATGGCGACCTTGCCGGAAATATAGCGACATTGCCGGATTTGTGGCGACCTTGCCGGATTTATGGCGACCTTGCCGGAAATATGGCGACCTTGCCGGATTTGTGGCGACCTTGCCGGATATATGGCGACCTTGCCGTAAATATAGCGACCTTACCGGATTTATGGCGACCTTGCCGGATTTATGGCGACCTTGCCGGAAATATGGCGACCTTGCCGGGTTTGTGGCGACCTTCCCGGAAATATTGCGACCTTGCTGGAAATATAGGGACCTTGCCGGATTTGTGGCGACCTTGCCGGAAATATGGCGACATTGCCGGAAATATAGCGACCTTGCCGGATTTGTGGCGACCTTGCCGGAAATATGGCGACCTCGCAGGATTTATGGCGACCTTGCCGGATTTGTGGCGACCTTGCCGGAAAAAGGGCGACCTCGCTGGATTTGTGGCGACCACGCCGGAAATATGGCGAAATCGCCAGATTTATGGCGACCTTGCCGGATTTGTGGCGACCTTGCCGGAAATATTGCGACATTGCCGGAAATATAGCGACCTTGCCGGACTTGTGGCGTCCTTGCCGGAAATATGGCGACCTTGCCGTAAATATAACGACCTTACCGGATTTGTGGCGACCTTGCCGGATTTATTGCGACCTTGCCGGAAATATGGCGACCTTGCCGGGTTTGTGTCGACATTGCCGGAAATATTGCGAGCTTGCTGGAAATATGGGGACCTTGCCGTATTTGTGGCTACCTTGCCGGATTTATGGCGACATTGCCGGAAATATGGCGACCTCGCCGGATTTATGGCGAACTTTCCGGAAATATGTCGACCTTGCCGGATTTGCGGCGACATTGCCGGATTTTTGGCGACCGTTCCGGAAATATAGCGACCTTGCCGGATTTGTGGCGACCTTGCCGGATTCATGGCGACATTGCGGAAATATGGCGACCTTGCGGAAATATGGCGACCTTGCCGTGTTTGTGGAGATCTTGCCGGATTTATGGCGACATTGCCGGAAATATGGCGACCTTGCCGGATTTGAAGCAACCTTGCCGGAAATATTGCGACATTGCTGGAAATATGGTGACCTTACCTGATTTGTGGCGACCTTGCCGGGTTTATGGCGACTTTGCCGAAAATATGGCGACCTTGCCGGATTTGAGGCGACCTTGCCGGATTTATGACGACCTTGTCGGATTTGTGGCGACCTTGGCGGAAATATGGCGACCTCGCCTGATTTGTGGCGACCTTGCCGGATTTGTGGCGACCTTGCCGGAAAAAGGGCGACCTCGCCGGATTTGTGGCGACCACGCCGGAAATATGGCGAAATCGCCGGATTTATGGCGACCTTGCCGGATTTGTGGCGACCTTGCCGGAAATATGGCGACCTCGCCGGATTTATGGAGACCTCGCCAGATTTATGGCGACCTTGCCGGATATATGGCGACCTCGCCGGATTTGTAGCGACCTCGCCGGATTTATGGCGACCTTGCCGGATTTGTGGCGATCTTTCCGAATTTATGGCATCCTTGCCGGATGTATGGCGACCTTGCAACAAATATGTCGACCTTGCCGGATTTGTGGCGATCTTTCCGGATTTATGGCGATCTTGTCGGAAATATGGCGACCTTGCCGTAAATATAACGACCTTACCGGATTTGTGGCGACCTTGCCGGATTTATTGCGACCTTGCCGGAAATATGGCGACCTTGCCGGGTTTGTGTCGACATTGCCGGAAATATTGCGAGCTTGCTGGAAATATGGGGACCTTGCCGTATTTGTGGCTACCTTGCCGGATTTATGGCGACATTGCCGGAAATATGGCGACCTCGCCGGATTTATGGCGAACTTTCCGGAAATATGTCGACCTTGCCGGATTTGCGGCGACATTGCCGGATTTTTGGCGACCGTTCCGGAAATATAGCGACCTTGCCGGATTTGTGGCGACCTTGCCGGATTCATGGCGACATTGCGGAAATATGGCGACCTTGCGGAAATATGGCGACCTTGCCGTGTTTGTGGAGATCTTGCCGGATTTATGGCGACATTGCCGGAAATATGGCGACCTTGCCGGATTTGAAGCAACCTTGCCGGAAATATTGCGACATTGCTGGAAATATGGTGACCTTACCTGATTTGTGGCGACCTTGCCGGGTTTATGGCGACTTTGCCGAAAATATGGCGACCTTGCCGGATTTGAGGCGACCTTGCCGGATTTATGACGACCTTGTCGGATTTGTGGCGACCTTGGCGGAAATATGGCGACCTCGCCTGATTTGTGGCGACCTTGCCGGATTTGTGGCGACCTTGCCGGAAAAAGGGCGACCTCGCCGGATTTGTGGCGACCACGCCGGAAATATGGCGAAATCGCCGGATTTATGGCGACCTTGCCGGATTTGTGGCGACCTTGCCGGAAATATGGCGACCTCGCCGGATTTATGGAGACCTCGCCAGATTTATGGCGACCTTGCCGGATATATGGCGACCTCGCCGGATTTGTAGCGACCTCGCCGGATTTATGGCGACCTTGCCGGATTTGTGGCGATCTTTCCGAATTTATGGCATCCTTGCCGGATGTATGGCGACCTTGCAACAAATATGTCGACCTTGCCGGATTTGTGGCGATCTTTCCGGATTTATGGCGATCTTGTCGGAAATATGGCGACCTTGCCGGATTTGTGGTGATCTTCCCGGAAATATGGCAACCCTGCTGGAAATATGGGGACCTTGCCGGATTTGTGGCGACCTTCCCGGAAATATGGCGACCTCGCCGGATTTATCGCTACCTTGCCGGACTTGTGCCGACCTTGCCGGAAATATGGCGACCTCGCCGGATTTATGGCGATCTTTCCGGATTTATGGCGACCTTGTCGGAAATATGCGACCTTGCCGGATTTGTGGCGACCTTGCCGGAAATATGGCGAACTTTCCGTAAATATAGCGACCTTACCGGATTTGTGGCGACCTTGCCGGATTTATGGCGACCTTGCCGGAAATATGGCGACCTTGCCGGCTTTGTGGCGACCGTGCCGGAAATATTGCGACCTTGCTGGAAATATGGGGACCTTGCCGGATTTGTGGCGACCTTGCCGGATTTATGGCGACCTTGCCAGAAATATGGCGACCTCGCCGGATTTATGGCGACCTTCCCGGTAATTTGGCGACCTTGCCGGAAATATGGCGACCTCGCCGGATTTATGGTGACCTTGCCTGAAATATGGCGACCTTGCCGGAATTATGGCGACCACGCCAGATTTATGGCGACCTTGCCGGAAATATGGCGACCTCGCCGGATTTGTGGCGACCTCGCCGGATTTATGGCCACCTTTCCGGAAATATGGAGACCTCGCTAGATTTGTGGCGATCTTTCCGGATTTATGGCGACCTTGTCGGAAATATGGCGACCTTGCCGGATTTGTTGCGACATTGCCGGAAATATGGCGACCTTGCCGTAAATATAGCGACCTTACCGGGTTTGTGGCGACCTTGCCGGAAATATGGCTACCTTGCTGGATTTATCGCTACCTTGCCGGATTTGTGCCGACCTTGCCGGAAATATGGCGACCTCGCAGGATTTATGGCGATCTTTCCGGATTTATGGCTACCTTGTCGGAAATATGGCGACCTTGCCGGATTTGTGGCTACCTTGCCGGAAATATGGCGAACTTTCCGTAAATATAGCGACCTTACCGGATTTGTGGCGACCTTGCCGGATATATGGCGACCTTACCGGAAATATGGCGACGTTGCCGGGTTTGTGGCGACCTTGCCGGAAATATTGTGAACTTGCTGGAAATATGTGGACCTTGCCGGATTTGTGGCGACCTTGCCGGATTTATGGCGACCTTGCCGGAAATATGGCGACCTCGCCGGATTTATGGCGACAATGCCGGTAATATGGCGACTTTGCCGGAAATATGGCGACCTCGCCGGATTTATGGCGACCTTGCCTGAAATATGGCGACCTTGCCGGAATTATGGCGACCCCGCCAGATTTATGGCGACCTTGCCGGAAATATGGCGACCTCACCGGATTTGTGGCGACGTCGCCGGATTTATGGCGACCTTGCCTGATTTATGGCGACATTGCCGGAAATATGGCGACCTTGCCGGATTTGTCGCGACCTTGCCGGAAATATTGCGACCTTGCTGGAAATATGGTGACCTTGCCGGATTTGTGGCGACCTTGCCGGATTTATGGCGACTTTGCCGAAAATATGGCGACCTTGCCGGATTTGAGGCGACCTTGCCGGATTTATGACGACCTTGTCGGATTTGTGGCGACCTTGCCGGAAAAGGGCGACCTCGCCGGATTTGTGGCGACCACGCCGGAAATATAACCATATAACCATATAACCATATAACCATAACAGCACGGAAACAGGCCATCTCGGCCCTTCAAGTCCGTGCCGAAAATAAATACTTCCTCCTAGTCCCATCTACCTGCACTCAGACAATAACCCTCCATTCCTTTCCCGTCCATATACCCATCCAACCTATTTTTAAAGGATAACATCGAACCTGCCTCCACCACTTCCACTGGAAGCTCATTCCACACAGCTACCACTCTCTGAGTAAAGAAGTTCCCCCTAATGTTCCCCCTAAACTTCTGTCCCTTAATTCCCAAGTCATGTCCCCTTGTTTGAATCTTCCCTACTCTCAATGGGAAAAGGTTATCCACGTCCACTCTGTCTAACCCGCTCATAATTTTAAAGACCTCTATCAAGTCCCCTCTTAACCTTCTGCGCTCCAAAGAATAAAGACCTAACTTGTTCAACCTTTCTCTGTAACTTAGTTGCTGAAACCCAGGCAACATTCTAGTAAATCTCCAATGTACTCTCTCTATTTTGTTGACATCCTTCCCATAATTAGGCGACCAAAATTGTACTCCATACTCCAGAATTGGCCTCACCAATGCCTTGTACAATTTTAACATTTAAATATGGCGAAATCGCCGGATTTATGGCGACCTTGCCGGTAATATGGCGACCTTGCCGGAAATATGGCGACCTCGCCGGATTTGTGGCGACCTCGCCGGATTTATGGCGACCTTGCCGGATTTATGGCGACATTGCCGGAAATATGGCGATCTTGCCGGATTTGTCGCGACCTTGCCGGAAATATTGCGACCTTGCTGGAAATATGGTGACCTTGCCGGATTTGTGGCGACCTTGCCGGATTTATGGCGACTTTGCCGAAAATATGGCGACCTTGCCGGATTTGATGCGACCTTGCCGGATTTATGACGACCTTGTCGGATTTGTGGCGACCTTGCCGGAAAAGGGCGACCTCGCCGGATTTGTGGCGACCACGCCGGAAATATGGCGAAATCGCCGGATTTATGGCGACCTTGCCGGATTTGTGGCGACCTTGCCGGAAATATGGCGACCTCGCCGGATTTATGGAGACCTTGCCGGTAATATGGCGACCTTGCCGGAAATATGGCGATCTCGCCGGATTTATGGCGACCTTGCCTGAAATATGGCGACCTTGCCGGAATTATGGCGACCTCGCCGGATTTATGGCGACCTTGCCGGAAATATGGCGACCTCGCCGGATTTGTAGCGACCTCGCCGGATTTATGGCGACCTTGCCGGATTTGTGGCGATCTTTCCGGATTTATGGCATCCTTGCCGGATGTATGGCGACCTTGCAACAAATATGTCGACCTTGCCGGATTTGTGGCGATCTTTCCGGATTTATGGCGATCTTGTCGGAAATATGGCGACCTTGCCGGATTTGTGGTGATCTTCCCGGAAATATGGCAACCCTGCTGGAAATATGGGGACCTTGCCGGATTTGTGGCGACCTTCCCGGAAATATGGCGACCTCGCCGGATTTATCGCTACCTTGCCGGACTTGTGCCGACCTTGCCGGAAATATGGCGACCTCGCCGGATTTGTGGCGATCTTTCCGGATTTATGGCGACCTTGTCGGAAATATGGCGACCTTGCCGGATTTGTGGCGACCTTGCCGGAAATATGGCGAACTTTCCGTAAATATAGCGACCTTACCGGATTTGTGGCGACCTTGCCGGATTTATGGCGACCTTGCCGGAAATATGGCGACCTTGCCGGCTTTGTGGCGACCGTGCCGGAAATATTGCGACCTTGCTGGAAATATGGGGACCTTGCCGGATTTGTGGCGACCTTGCCGGATTTATGGCGACCTTGCCGGAAATATGGCGACCTCGCCGGATTTATGGCGACCTTCCCGGTAATTTGGCGACCTTGCCGGAAATATGGCGACCTCGCCGGATTTATGGTGACCTTGCCTGAAATATGGCGACCTTGCCGGAATTATGGCGACCACGCCAGATTTATGGCGACCTTGCCGGAAATATGGCGACCTCGCCGGATTTGTGGCGACCTCGCCGGATTTATGGCCACCTTGCCGGAAATATGGAGACCTCGCTAGATTTGTGGCGATCTTTCCGGATTTATGGCGACCTTGTCGGAAATATGGCGACCTTGCCGGATTTGTGGCGACATTGCCGGAAATATGGCGACCTTGCCGTAAATATAGCGACCTTACCGGGTTTGTGGCGACCTTGCCGGAAATATGGCTACCTTGCTGGATTTATCGCTACCTTGCCGGATTTGTGCCGACCTTGCCGGAAATATGGCGACCTCGCAGGATTTATGGCGATCTTTCCGGATTTATGGCTACCTTGTCGGAAATATGGCGACCTTGCCGGATTTGTGGCTACCTTGCCGGAAATATGGCGAACTTTCCGTAAATATAGCGACCTTACCGGATTTGTGGCGACCTTGCCGGATATATGGCGACCTTACCGGAAATATGGCGACGTTGCCGGGTTTGTGGCGACCTTGCCGGAAATATTGTGAACTTGCTGGAAATATGTGGGCCTTGCCGGATTTGTGGCGACCTTGCCGGATTTATGGCGACCTTGCCGGAAATATGGCGACCTCGCCGGATTTATGGCGACAATGCCGGTAATATGGCGACTTTGCCGGAAATATGGCGACCTCGCCGGATTTATGGCGACCTTGCCGGAAATATGGCGACCTTGCCGGAATTATGGCGACCTCGCCAGATTTATGGCGACCTTGCCGGAAATATGGCGACCTCACCGGATTTGTGGCGACGTCGCCGGATTTATGGCGATCTTGCCTGATTTATGGCGACATTGCCGGAAATATGGCGACCTTGCCGGATTTGTCGCGACCTTGCCGGAAATATTGAGACCTTGCTGGAAATATGGTGACCTTGCCGGATTTGTGGCGACCTTGCCGGATTTATGGCGACTTTGCCGAAAATATGGCGACCTTGCCGGATTTGAGGCGACCTTGCCGGATTTATGACGACCTTGTCGGATTTGTGGCGACCTTGCCGGAAAAGGGCGACCTCGCCGGATTTGTGGCGACCACGCCGGAAATATAACCATATAACCATATAACCATATAACCATAACAGCACGGAAACAGGCCATCTCGGCCCTTCAAGTCCGTGCCGAAAATAAATACTTCCTCCTAGTCCCATCTACCTGCACTCAGACAATAACCCTCCATTCCTTTCCCGTCCATATACCCATCCAACCTATTTTTAAAGGATAACATCGAACCTGCCTCCACCACTTCCACTGGAAGCTCATTCCACACAGCTACCACTCTCTGAGTAAAGAAGTTCCCCCTAATGTTCCCCCTAAACTTCTGTCCCTTAATTCTCAAGTCATGTCCCCTTGTTTGAATCTTCCCTACTCTCAATGGGAAAAGGTTATCCACGTCCACTCTGTCTAACCCGCTCATAATTTTAAAGACCTCTATCAAGTCCCCTCTTAACCTTCTGCGCTCCAAAGAATAAAGACCTAACTTGTTCAACCTTTCTCTGTAACTTAGTTGCTGAAACCCAGGCAACATTCTAGTAAATCTCCAATGTACTCTCTCTATTTTGTTGACATCCTTCCCATAATTAGGCGACCAAAATTGTACTCCATACTCCAGAATTGGCCTCACCAATGCCTTGTACAATTTTAACATTTAAATATGGCGAAATCGCCGGATTTATGGCGACCTTGCCGGTAATATGGCGACCTTGCCGGAAATATGGCGACCTCGCCGGATTTGTGGCGACCTCGCCGGATTTATGGCGACCTTGCCGGATTTATGGCGACATTGCCGGAAATATGGCGACCTTGCCGGATTTGTCGCGACCTTGCCGGAAATATTGCGACCTTGCTGGAAATATGGTGACCTTGCCGGATTTGTGGCGACCTTGCCGGATTTATGGCGACTTTGCCGAAAATATGGCGACCTTGCCGGATTTGATGCGACCTTGCCGGATTTATGACGACCTTGTCGGATTTGTGGCGACCTTGCCGGAAAAGGGCGACCTCGCCGGATTTGTGGCGACCACGCCGGAAATATGGCGAAATCGCCGGATTTATGGCGACCTTGCCGGATTTGTGGCGACCTTGCCGGAAATATGGCGACCTCGCCGGATTTATGGAGACCTTGCCGGTAATATGGCGACCTTGCCGGAAATATGGCGACCTCGCCGGATTTATGGCGACCTTGCCTGAAATATGGCGACCTTGCCGGAATTATGGCGACCTCGCCGGATTTATGGCGACCTTGCCGGAAATATGGCGACCTCGCCGGATTTGTAGCGACCTCGCCGGATTTATGGCGACCTTGCCGGATTTGTGGCGATCTTTCCGGATTTATGGCATCCTTGCCGGATGTATGGCGACCTTGCAACAAATATGTCGACCTTGCCGGATTTGTGGCGATCTTTCCGGATTTATGGCGATCTTGTCGGAAATATGGCGACCTTGCCGGATTTGTGGTGATCTTCCCGGAAATATGGCAACCCTGCTGGAAATATGGGGACCTTGCCGGATTTGTGGCGACCTTCCCGGAAATATGGCGACCTCGCCGGATTTATCGCTACCTTGCCGGACTTGTGCCGACCTTGCCGGAAATATGGCGACCTCGCCGGATTTGTGGCGATCTTTCCGGATTTATGGCGACCTTGTCGGAAATATGGCGACCTTGCCGGATTTGTGGCGACCTTGCCGGAAATATGGCGAACTTTCCGTAAATATAGCGACCTTACCGGATTTGTGGCGACCTTGCCGGATTTATGGCGACCTTGCCGGAAATATGGCGACCTTGCCGGCTTTGTGGCGACCGTGCCGGAAATATTGCGACCTTGCTGGAAATATGGGGACCTTGCCGGATTTGTGGCGACCTTGCCGGATTTATGGCGACCTTGCCGGAAATATGGCGACCTCGCCGGATTTATGGCGACCTTCCCGGTAATTTGGCGACCTTGCCGGAAATATGGCGACCTCGCCGGATTTATGGTGACCTTGCCTGAAATATGGCGACCTTGCCGGAATTATGGCGACCACGCCAGATTTATGGCGACCTTGCCGGAAATATGGCGACCTCGCCGGATTTGTGGCGACCTCGCCGGATTTATGGCCACCTTGCCGGAAATATGGAGACCTCGCTAGATTTGTGGCGATCTTTCCGGATTTATGGCGACCTTGTCGGAAATATGGCGACCTTGCCGGATTTGTGGCGACATTGCCGGAAATATGGCGACCTTGCCGTAAATATAGCGACCTTACCGGGTTTGTGGCGACCTTGCCGGAAATATGGCTACCTTGCTGGATTTATCGCTACCTTGCCGGATTTGTGCCGACCTTGCCGGAAATATGGCGACCTCGCAGGATTTATGGCGATCTTTCCGGATTTATGGCTACCTTGTCGGAAATATGGCGACCTTGCCGGATTTGTGGCTACCTTGCCGGAAATATGGCGAACTTTCCGTAAATATAGCGACCTTACCGGATTTGTGGCGACCTTGCCGGATATATGGCGACCTTACCGGAAATATGGCGACGTTGCCGGGTTTGTGGCGACCTTGCCGGAAATATTGTGAACTTGCTGGAAATATGTGGGCCTTGCCGGATTTGTGGCGACCTTGCCGGATTTATGGCGACCTTGCCGGAAATATGGCGACCTCGCCGGATTTATGGCGACAATGCCGGTAATATGGCGACTTTGCCGGAAATATGGCGACCTCGCCGGATTTATGGCGACCTTGCCGGAAATATGGCGACCTTGCCGGAATTATGGCGACCTCGCCAGATTTATGGCGACCTTGCCGGAAATATGGCGACCTCACCGGATTTGTGGCGACGTCGCCGGATTTATGGCGATCTTGCCTGATTTATGGCGACATTGCCGGAAATATGGCGACCTTGCCGGATTTGTCGCGACCTTGCCGGAAATATTGAGACCTTGCTGGAAATATGGTGACCTTGCCGGATTTGTGGCGACCTTGCCGGATTTATGGCGACTTTGCCGAAAATATGGCGACCTTGCCGGATTTGAGGCGACCTTGCCGGATTTATGACGACCTTGTCGGATTTGTGGCGACCTTGCCGGAAAAGGGCGACCTCGCCGGATTTGTGGCGACCACGCCGGAAATATAACCATATAACCATATAACCATATAACCATAACAGCACGGAAACAGGCCATCTCGGCCCTTCAAGTCCGTGCCGAAAATAAATACTTCCTCCTAGTCCCATCTACCTGCACTCAGACAATAACCCTCCATTCCTTTCCCGTCCATATACCCATCCAACCTATTTTTAAAGGATAACATCGAACCTGCCTCCACCACTTCCACTGGAAGCTCATTCCACACAGCTACCACTCTCTGAGTAAAGAAGTTCCCCCTAATGTTCCCCCTAAACTTCTGTCCCTTAATTCTCAAGTCATGTCCCCTTGTTTGAATCTTCCCTACTCTCAATGGGAAAAGGTTATCCACGTCCACTCTGTCTAACCCGCTCATAATTTTAAAGACCTCTATCAAGTCCCCTCTTAACCTTCTGCGCTCCAAAGAATAAAGACCTAACTTGTTCAACCTTTCTCTGTAACTTAGTTGCTGAAACCCAGGCAACATTCTAGTAAATCTCCAATGTACTCTCTCTATTTTGTTGACATCCTTCCCATAATTAGGCGACCAAAATTGTACTCCATACTCCAGAATTTGCCTCACCAATGCCTTGTACAATTTTAACATTTAAATATGGCGAAATCGCCGGATTTATGGCGACCTTGCCGGTAATATGGCGACCTTGCCGGAAATATGGCGACCTCGCCGGATTTGTGGCGACCTCGCCGGATTTATGGCGACCTTGCCGGATTTATGGCGACATTGCCGGAAATATGGCGACCTTGCCGGATTTGTCGCGACCTTGCCGGAAATATTGCGACCTTGCTGGAAATATGGTGACCTTGCCGGATTTGTGGCGACCTTGCCGGATTTATGGCGACTTTGCCGAAAATATGGCGACCTTGCCGGATTTGAGGCGACCTTGCCGGATTTATGACGACCTTGTCGGATTTGTGGCGACCTTGCCGGAAAAGGGCGACCTCGCCGGATTTGTGGCGACCACGCCGGAAATATGGCGAAATCGCCGGATTTATGGCGACCTTGCCGGATTTGTGGCGACCTTGCCGGAAATATGGCGACCTCGCCGGATTTATGGAGACCTTGCCGGTAATATGGCGACCTTGCCGGAAATATGGCGACCTCGCCGGATTTATGGCGACCTTGCCTGAAATATGGCGACCTTGCCGGAATTATGGCGACCTCGCCGGATTTATGGCGACCTTGCCGGAAATATGGCGACCTCGCCGGATTTGTAGCGACCTCGCCGGATTTATGGCGACCTTGCCGGATTTGTGGCGGTCTTTCCGGATTTATGGCGTCCTTGCCGGATGTATGGCGACCTTGCCACAAATATGTCGACCTTGCCGGATTTGTGGCGATCTTTCCAGATTTATGGCGATCTTGTCGGAAATATGGCGACCTTGCCGGATTTGTGGTGATCTTCCCGGAAATATGGCAACCTTGCTGGAAATATGGGGACCTTGCCGGATTTGTGGCGACCTTCCCGGAAATATGGCGACCTCGCCGGATTTATCGCTACCTTGCCGGACTTGTGCCGACCTTGCCGGAAATATGGCGACCTCGCCGGATTTGTGGCGATCTTTCCGGATTTATGGCGACTTTGTCGGAAATATGGCGACCTTGCCGAATTTGTGGCGACCTTGCCGGAAATATGGCGAACTTTCCGTAAATATAGCGACCTTACCGGATTTGTGGCGACCTTGCCGGATTTATGGCGACCTTGCCGGAAATATGGCGACCCTGCCGGGTTTGTGGCGATCTTGCCGGAAATATTGCGACCTTGCTGGAAATATGGGGACCTTGCCGGATTTGTGGCGACTTTGCCGGATTTATGGCGACCTTGCCGGAAATATGGCGACTTCGCCGGATTAATGGCGACCTTCCCGGTAATTTGGCGACCTTGCCGGAAATATGGCGACCTCGCCGGATTTATGGCGACCTTGCCTGAAATATGGCGACCTTGCCGGAATTATGGCGACCACGCCAGATTTATGGCGACCTTGCCGGAAATATGGCGACCTCGCCGGATTTGTGGCGACCTCGCCGGATTTATGGCCACCTTGCCGGAAATATGGAGACCTCGCTAGATTTGTGGCGATCTTTCCGGATTTATGGCGACCTTGTCGGAAATATGGCGACCTTGCCGGATTTGTGGCGACCTTGCCGGAAATATGGCGACCTTGAAGTAAATATAGCGACCTTACCGGATTTATGGCGACCTTGCCGGAAATATGGCGACCTTGCCGGGTTTGTGGCGACCTTGCCGGAAATATGGCGACCTTGCTGGATTTATCGCTACCTTGCCGGATTTGTGCCGACCTTGCCGGAAATATGGCGACCTCGCAGGATTTATGGCGATCTTTCCGGATTTATGGCGACCTTGTCGGAAATATGGCGACCTTGCCGGATTTGTGGCGACCTTGCCGGAAATATGGCGAACTTTCCGTAAATATAGCGACCTTACCGGATTGTGGCGACCTTGCCGGATATATGGCGACCTTACCGGAAATATGGCGACCTTGCCGGGTTTGTGGCGACCTTGCCGGAAATATTGCGAACTTGCTGGAAATATGTGGACCTTGCCGGATTTGTGGCGACCTTGCCGGATTTATGGCGACCTTGCCGGAAATATGGCGACCTCGCCGGATTTATGGCGACAATGCCGGTAATATGGCGACTTTGCCGGAAATATGGCGACCTCGCCGGATTTATGGCGACCTTGCCTGGAATATGGCGACCTTGCCGGAATTATGGCGACCTCGCCAGATTTATGGCGACCTTGCCGGAAATATGGCGACCTCACCGGATTTGTGGCGACGTCGCCGGATTTATGGCGACCTTGCCTGATTTATGGCGACATTGCCGGAAATATGGCGACCTTGCCGGATTTGTCGCGACCTTGCCGGAAATATTGCGACCTTGCTGGAAATATGGTGACCTTGCCGGATTTGTGGCGACCTTGCCGGATTTATGGCGACTTTGCCGAAAATATGGCGACCTTGCCGGATTTGAGGCGACCTTGCCGGATTTATGACGACCTTGTCGGATTTGTGGCGACCTTGCCGGAAAAGGGCGACCTCGCCGGATTTATGGCGACCTTGCCGGTAATATGGCGACCTTGCCGGAAATATGGCGACCTCGCCGGATTTATGGCGACCTTGCCTGAAATATGGCGACCTTGCCGGAATTAAGGCGACCTCGCCAGAATTATGGCGACCTTGCCGGAAATATGGCGACCTCGCCGGATTTGTGGCGACCTCGCCGGATTTATGGCGACTTTGCCGAAAATATGTCGACCTTGCCGGGTTTGTGGCGACCTTGCCGGAAATATTGCGAACTTGCTGGAAATATGTGGACCTTGCCGGATTTGTGGCGACCTTGCCGGATTTATGGCGACCTTGCCGGAAATATGGCGACCTCGCCGGATTTATGGCGACAATGCCGGTAATATGGCGACTTTGCCGGAAATATGGCGACCTCGCCGGATTTATGGCGACCTTGCCTGGAATATGGCGACCTTGCCGGAATTATGGCGACCTCGCCAGATTTATGGCGACCTTGCCGGAAATATGGCGACCTCACCGGATTTGTGGCGACGTCGCCGGATTTATGGCGACCTTGCCTGATTTATGGCGACATTGCCGGAAATATGGCGACCTTGCCGGATTTGTCGCGACCTTGCCGGAAATATTGCGACCTTGCTGGAAATATGGTGACCTTGCCGGATTTGTGGCGACCTTGCCGGATTTATGGCGACTTTGCCGAAAATATGGCGACCTTGCCGGATTTGAGGCGACCTTGCCGGATTTATGACGACCTTGTCGGATTTGTGGCGACCTTGCCGGAAAAGGGCGACCTCGCCGGATTTATGGCGACCTTGCCGGTAATATGGCGACCTTGCCGGAAATATGGCGACCTCGCCGGATTTATGGCGACCTTGCCTGAAATATGGCGACCTTGCCGGAATTAAGGCGACCTCGCCAGAATTATGGCGACCTTGCCGGAAATATGGCGACCTCGCCGGATTTGTGGCGACCTCGCCGGATTTATGGCGACTTTGCCGAAAATATGTCGACCTCGCCGGATTTGTGGCGACCTTGCCGGATGTATGGCGACCTTGCCACAAATATGTCGACCTTGCCGGATTTGTGGCGATCTTTCCGGATTTATGGCGATCTTGTCGGAAATATGGCGACCTTGCCGGATTTGTGGCGATCTTGCCGGAAATATGGCGACCTTGCTGGAAATATGGGGACCTTGCCGGATTTGTGGCGTCCTTGCCGGATTTATGGCGACCTTGCCGAAAATATGTCGACCTCGACGGATTTGTGGCGACCTTGCCGGATGTATGGCGACCTTGCCACAATTATGTCGACCTTGCCGGATTTGTGGCGATCTTTCCGGATTTATGGCGTCCTTGTCGGAAATATGGCGACCTTGCCGGATTTGTGGCGACCTTGCCGGAAATATGGCGACCTTGCCGTAAATATAGCGACCTTACCGGATTTGTCGCGACATTGCCGGATTTATGGCGACCTTGCCGGAAAAAGGGCGACCTCGCCGGATTTGTGGCGACCACGCCGGAAATATGGCGAAATCGCCGGATTTATGGCGAGCTTGCCTGTAATATGGCGACCTTGCCGGAAATATGGCGACCTCGCCGGATTTATGGCGACCTTGCCTGAAATATGGCGACCTTGCCGGAATTAAGGCGACCTCGCCAGAATTATGGCGGCCTTGCCGGAAATATGGCGACATCGCCGGATTTGTGGCGACCTCGCCGGATTTATGGCGACTTTGCCGAAAATATGTCGACCTCGCCGGATTTGTGGCGACCTTGCCGGATGTATGGCGACCTTGCCACAAATATGTCGACCTTGCCGGATTTGTGGCGATCTTTCCGGATTTATGGCGATCTTGTCGGAAATATGGCGACCTTGCCGGATTTGTGGCGATCTTGCCGGAAATATGGCGACCTTGCTGGAAATATGGGGACCTTGCCGGATTTGTGGCGTCCTTGCCGGATTTATGGCGACCTTGCCGAATATATGTCGACCTCGACGGATTTGTGGCGACCTTGCCGGATGTATGGCGACCTTGCCACAATTATGTCGACCTTGCCGGATTTGTGGCGATCTTTCCGGATTTATGGCGTCCTTGTCGGAAATATGGCGACCTTGCCGGATTTGTGGCGACCTTGCCGGAAATATGGCGACCTTGCCGTAAATATAGCGACCTTACCGGATTTGTGGCGACATTGCCGGATTTATGGCGACCTTGCCGGAAAAAGGGCGACCTCGCCGGATTTGTGGCGACCACGCCGGAAATATGGCGAAATCGCCGGATTTATGGCGACCTTGCCTGTAATATGGCGACCTTGCCGGAAATATGGCGACCTCGCCGGATTTATGGCGACCTTGCCTGAAATATGGCGACCTTGCCGGAATTAAGGCGACCTCGCCAGATTTATGGCGACCTTGCCGGAAATATGGCGACATCGCCGGATTTGTGGCGACCTCGCCGGATTTATGGCGACCTTGCCGAAAATATGTCGACCTCGCCGGATTTGTGGCGACCTTGCCGGATGTATGGCGACCTTGCCACAAATATGTCGACCTTGCCGGATTTGTGGCGATCTTTCCGGATTTATGGCGATCTTGTCGGAAAAATGGCGACCTTGCCGGATTTGTGGCGATCTTGCCGGAAATATGGCGACCTTGCTGGAAATATGGGGACCTTGCCGGATTTGTGGCGTCCTTGCCGGATTTATGGCGACCTTGACGAAAATATGTCGACCTCGCCGGATTTGTGGCGACCTTGACGGATGTATGGCGACCTTGCCACAATTATGTCGACCTTGCCGGATTTGTGGCGATCTTTCCGGATTTATGGCGTCCTTGTCGGAAATATGGCGACCTTGCCGGATTTGTGGCGACCTTGCCGGAAATATGGCGACCTTGCCGTAAATATAGCGACCTTACCGGATTTATGGCGACATTGCCGGATTTATGGCGACCTTGCCGGAAATATGGCGACCTCGCCGGATTTATGGCGACCTTGCCTGAAATATGGCGACCTTGCCGGAATTATGGCGACCTCGCCAGATTTATGGCGACCTTGCCGGAAATATAGCGACCTCGCCGGATTTGTGGCGACCTCGCCGGATTTATGGCCACCTTGTCGGAAATATGGCGACCTTGCCGGATTTGTGGCGACCTTGCCTGAAATATGGCGACCTTGCCATAAATATAGCGACCTTACCGGATTTATGGCGACCTTGCCGAAAATATGGCGACCTTGCCGGGTTTGTGGCGACCTTCCCGGAAATATTGCGACCTTGCTGGAAATATGGGGACCTTGCCGGATTTGTGGCGACCTTGCCGGAAATATGGCGACCTCGCAGGATTTATGGCGACCTTGCCAGATTTGTGGCGACCTTGCCGGAAAAAGGGGGACCTCGTCGGATTTATCGCTACCTTGCCGGATTTGTGCCGACCTTGCCGGAAATATGGCGACCTCGCCGGATTTGTGGCGATCTTTCCGGATTTATGGCGACCTTGCCGGAAAATGGCGACCTCGCCGGATTTATGGCGACCTTGCCTGGAATATGGCGACCTTGCCGGAATTATGGCGACCTCGCCAGATTTATGGCGACCTTGCCGGAAATATGGCGACCTCGCCGGATTTGTGGCGACGTCGCCGGATTTATGGCGACCTTGCCGGATTTATGGCGACATTGCCGGAAATATGGCGACCTTGCCGGATTTGTCGCGACCTTGCCGGAAATATTGCGACCGTGCTGGAAATATGGTGACCTTGCCGGATTTGTGGCGACCTTGCCGGATTTATGGCGACTTTGCCGAAAATATGGCGACCTTGCCGGATTTGAGGCGACCTTGCCGGATTTATGACGACCTTGTCGGATTTGTGGCGACCTTGCCGGAAAAGGGCGACCTCGCCGGATTTGTGGCGACCACGCCGGAAATATAACCATATAACCATATAACCATATAACCATAACAGCACGGAAACAGGCCATCTCGGCCCTTCAAGTCCGTGCCGAACATTTTTTTTTTTTTTTTTTAAATTAAAAATAAATACTTCCTCCTAGTCCCATCTGCATGCACTCAAACCTTAACCCTCCATTCCTTTCCCGTCCATATACCCATCCAATCTATTTTTAAAGGATAACATCGAACCTGCCTCCACCACTTCCACTGGAAGCTCACTCCACACAGCTACCACTCTCTGAGTAAAGAAGTTCCCCCTAATGTTCCCCCTAAACTTCTGTCCCTTAATTCTCAAGTCATGTCCCCTTGTTTGAATCTTCCCTACTCTCAATGGGAAAAGCTTATCCACGTCCACTCTGTCTAAGCCGCTCATAATTTTAAAGACCTCTATCAAGTCCCCTCTTAACCTTCTGCGCTCCAAAGAATAAAGACCTAACTTGTTCAACCTTTCTCTGTAACTTAGTTGCTGAAACCCAGGCAACATTCTAGTAAATCTCCTCTGTACTCTCTCTATTTTGTTGACATCCTTCCTATAATTAGGCGACCAAAATTGTACTCCATACTCCAGAATTGGCCTCACCAATGCCTTGTACAATTTTAACATTTAAATATGGCGAAATCGCCGGATTTATGGCGACCTTGCCGGTATATGGCGACCTTGCCGGATTTGTCGCGACCTTGCCGGAAATATTGCGACCTTGCTGGAAATATGGTGACCTTGCCGGATTTGTGGCGACCTTGCCGGATTTATGGCGACTTTGCCGAAAATATGGCGACCTTGCCGGATTTGAGGCGACCTTGCCGGATTTATGACGACCTTGTCGGATTTGTGGCGACCTTGCCGGAAAAGGGCGACCTCGCCGGATTTGTGGCGACCACGCCGGAAATATGGCGTAATCGCCGGATTATGGCGACCTTGCCGGATTTGTGGCGATCTTTCCGGATTTATGGCGATCTTATCGGAAATATGGCGACCTTATTTGTAGCGATCTTGCCGGAAATATGGCGACCTTGCTGGAAATATGGGGACCTTGCCGGATTTGTGGCGTCCTTGCCGGATTTATGGCGACCTTGCCGAAAATATGTCGACCTCGCCGGATTTGTGGCGACCTGCCGGATGTATGGCGACCTTGCCACAATTATGTCGACCTTGTCGGATTTGTGGCGATCTTTCCGGATTTATGGCGTCCTTGTCGGAAATATTGCGACCTTGCCGGATTTGTGGCGACCTTGCCGGATTTATGGCGACTTGCCGGAAAAAGGGCGACCTCGCCGGATTTGTGGCGACCACACCGGAAATATGGCGAAATCGCCGGATTTATGGCGACCTTGCCGGTAATATGGCGACCTTGCCGGAAATATGGCGACCTCGGCGGATTATGGCGACCTTGCCTGAAATATGGCGACCTCGCCGGAATTAAGGCGACCTCGCCAGATTTATGGCGACCTTGCCGGAAATATGGCGACCTCGCCGGATTTGTGGCGACCTCGCCGGATTTATGGCGACCTTGCCGAAAATATGTCGACCTCGCCCGGATTTGTGGCGACCTTGCCGGATGTATGGCGACCTTGCCACAAATATGTCGACCTTGCCGGATTTGTGGCGATCTTTCCGGATTTATGGCGATCTTGTCGGAAAAATGGCGACCTTGCCGGATTTGTGGCGATCTTCCCGGAAATATGGCGACCTTGCTGGAAATATGGGGACCTTGCCGGATTTGTGGCGTCCTTGCCGGATTTATGGCGACCTTGCCGAAAATATGTCGACCTCGCCGGATTTGTGGCGACCTTGCCGGATGTATGGCGACCTTGCCACAATTATGTCGACCTTGTCGGATTTGTGGCGATCTTTCCGGTTAATGGCGTCCTTGTCGGAAATATTGCGACCTTGCCGGATTTGTGCGACCTTGCCGGATTTATGGCGACCTTGCCGGAAAAAGGGCGACCTCGCCGGATTTGTGGCGACCACACCGGAAATATGGCGAAATCGCCGGATTTATGGCGACCTTGCCGGTAATATGGCGACCTTGCCGGAAATATGGCGACCTCGGCGGATTTATGGCGACCTTGCCTGAAATATGGCGACCTCGCCGGAATTAAGGCGACCTCGCCAGATTTATGGCGACCTTGCCGGAAATATGGCGACCTCGCCGGATTTGTGGCGACCTCGCCGGATTTATGGCGACCTTGCCGAAAATATGTCGACCTCGCCGGATTTGTGGCGACCTTGCCGGATGTATGGCGACCTTGCCACAAATATGTCGACCTTGCCGGATTTGTGGCGATCTTTCCGGATTTATGGCGATCTTGTCGGAAAAATGGCGACCTTGCCGGATTTGTGGCGATCTTCCCGGAAATATGGCGACCTTGCTGGAAATATGGGGACCTTGCCGGATTTGTGCGTCCATGCCGGATTTATGGCGACCTTGCCGAAAATATGTCGACCTCGCCGGATTTGTGGCGACCTTGCCGGTTGTATGGCGACCTTCCCACAATTATGTCGACCTGCCTGATTTGTGGCGATCTTTCCGGATTTCCGGATTTATGGCGTCCTTGTCGGAAATATGGCGACCTTGCCGGATTTGTGGCGACCTTGCCGGGAATATGGCGACCTTGCCGTAAATATAGCCACCTTACCGGATTTGTGGCGACATTGCCGGATTTATGGCGACCTTGCCGGAAATATGGCGACCTTGCCGGGTTTGTGGCGACATTCCCGGAAATATTGCGACCTTGCTGGAAATATGGGGTCCTTGCCGGATTTGTGGCGACCTTGCCGGAAATATGGCGACATTGCCGGAAATATAGCGACCTTGCCGGATTTATGGCGACCTTGCCTGAAATATGGCGACCTTGCCGGAATTATGGCGACCTCGCCAGATTTATGGCGACCTTGCCGGGAATATGGCGACCTCGCCAGATTTGTGGCGACGTCGCCGGATTTATGACGACCTTGCCGGATTTATGGCGACATTGCCGGAAATATGGCGACCTTGCCGGATTTGTCGCGACCTTGCCGGAAATATTGCGACCTTGCTGGAAATATGGTGACCTTGCCGGATTTGTGGCGACCTTGCCGGATTTATGGCGACTTTGCCGAAAATATGGCGACCTTGCCGGATTTGAGGCGACCTTGCCGGATTTATGACGACCTTGTCGGATTTGTGGCGACCTTGCCGGAAAAGGGCGACCTCGCCGGATTTGTGGCGACCACGCCGGAAATATAACCATATAACCATATAACCATATAACCATAACAGCACGGAAACAGGCCATCTCGGCCCTTCAAGTCCGTGCCGAACTTTTTTTTATTATTTTTTTTTTAAATTAAAAATAAATACTTCCTCCTAGTCCCATCTGCCTGCACTCAGACCATAACCCTCCATTCCTTTCCCGTCCATATACATATCCAATCTATTTTTAAAGGATAACATCGAACCTGCCTCCACCACTTCCACTGGAAGCTCACTCCACACAGCTACCACTCTCTGAGTAAAGAAGTTCCCCCTAATGTTCCCCCTAAACTTCTGTCCCTTAATTCTCAAGTCATGTCCCCTTGTTTGAATCTTCCCTACTCTCAATGGGAAAAGCTTATCCACGTCCACTCTGTCTAAGCCGCTCATAATTTTAAAGACCTCTATCAAGTCCCCTCTTAACCTTCTGCGCTCCAAAGAATAAAGACCTAACTTGTTCAACCTTTCTCTGTAACTTAGTTGCTGAAACCCAGGCAACATTCTAGTAAATCTCCTCTGTACTCTCTCTATTTTGTTGACATCCTTCCTATAATTAGGCGACCAAAATTGTACTCCATACTCCAGAATTGGCCTCACCAATGCCTTGTACAATTTTAACATTTAAATATGGGCGAAATCGCCGGATTTATGGCGACCTTGCCGGTAATATGGCGACCTTGCCGGAAATATGGCGACCTCGCCGGATTTGTGGCGACCTCGCCGGATTTATGGCGACCTTGCCGGATTTATGGCGACATTGCCGGAAATATGGCGACCTTGCCGGATTTGTCGCGACCTTGCCGGAAATATTGCGACCTTGCTGGAAATATGGTGACCTTGCCGGATTTGTGGCGACCTTGCCGGATTTATGGCGACTTTGCCGAAAATATGGCGACCTTGCCGGATTTGAGGCGACCTTGCCGGATTTATGACGACCTTGTCGGATTTGTGGCGACCTTGCCGGAAAAGGGCGACCTCGCCGGATTTGTGGCGACCACGCCGGAAATATGGCGTAATCGCCGGATTTATGGCGACCTTGCCGGATTTGTGGCGATCTTTCCGGATTTATGGCGATCTTGTCGGAAATATGGCGACCTTGCCGGATTTGTGGCGATCTTGCCGGAAATATGTGGACCTTGCTGGAAATATGGGGTCCTTGCCGGATTTGTGGCGTCCTTGCCGGATTTATGGCGACCTTGCCGAAATTATGTCGACCTCGCCGGATTTGTGGCGACCTTGCCGGATGTATGGCGACCTTGGCACAATTATGTCGACCTTGTCGGATTTGTGGCGATCTTTCCGGATTTATGGCGTCCTTGTCGGAAATATGGCGACCTTTCCGATTTGTGGCGACCTTGCCGGATTTATGGCGACCTTGCCGGAAAAAGGGCGACCTCGCCGGATTTGTGGCGACCACACCGGAAATATGGCGAAATCGCCGGATTTGTGGCGACCTCGCCGGATTTATGGCGACCTTGCCGAAAATATGTCGACCTCGCCGGATTTGTGGCGACCTTGCCTGAAATATGGCGACCTCGCCGGAATTAAGGCGACCTCGCCGGATTTGTGGCGATCTTTCCGGATTTATGGCGATCTTGTCGGAAAAATGGCGACCTTGCCGGATTTGTGGCGATCTTCCCGGAAATATGGCGACCTTGCTGGAAATATGGGGACCTTGCCGGATTTGTGGCGTCCTTGCCGGATTTATGGCGACCTTGCCGAAAATATGTCGACCTCGCCGGATTTGTGGCGACCTTGCCGGATGTATGGCGACCTTCCCACAATTATGTCGACCTTGCCGGATTTGTGACGATCTTTCCGGATTTATGGCGTCCTTGTCGGAAATATGGCGACCTTGCCGGATTTGTGGCGACCTTGCCGGGAATATGGCGACCTTGCCGTAAATATAGCGACCTTACCGGATTTGTGGCGACATTGCCGGATTTATGGCGACCTTGCCGGAAATATGGCGACCTTGCCGGGTTTGTGGCGACATTCCCGGAAATATTGCGACCTTGCTGGAAATATGGGGTCCTTGCCGGATTTGTGGCGACCTTGCCGGAAATATGGCGACATTGCCGGAAATATAGCGACCTTGCCGGATTTGTGGCGACCTTGCCGGAAATATGGCGACCTTGCCATAAATATAGCGACCTTACCGGATTTGTGGCGACCTTGCCGGATTTATTGCGACCTTGCCGGAAATATGGCGACCTTGGCGGGTTTGTGTCGACATTGCCGGAATTATTGCGACCTTGCTGGAAATATGGGGACCTTGCCGGGTTTGTGGCGACCTTGCCGGATTTATGGCTACCTTGCCGAAAATATGTCGACCTCGCCGGATTTGTGGCGACCTTGCCGGATGTATGGCGACCTAGCCACAAATATGTCGACCTTGCCGGATTTGTGGCGATCTTTCCGGATTTATGGCGACCTTGTCGGAAATATGGCGACCTTGCCGGATTTGTGGCGACCTTGCCGGAAATATGGCGACCTCGCCGGATTTATGGCGACCTTGCCGGTAATATGGCGACCTTGCCGGAAATATGGCGACCTCGCCGGATTTATGGCGACCTTGCCTGAAATATGGCGACCTTGCCGGAATTAAGGCGACCTCGCCAGATTTATGGCGACCTTGCCGGAAATATGGCGACCTCGCCGGATTTGTGGCGACCTCGCCGGATTTATGGCGACCTTGCCGAAAATATGTCGACCTCGCCGGATTTATGGCGACCTTGCCGGTAATATGGCGACTTTGCCGGAAATATGGCGACCTCGCCGGATTTATGGCGACCTTGCCTGAAATATGGCGACCTTGCCGGAATTATGGCGACCTCGCCAGATTTATGGCGACCTTGCCGGAAATATGGCGACCTCACCGGATTTGTGGCGACGTCGCCGGATTTATGGCGACCTTGCCTGATTTATGGCGACATTGCCGGAAATATGGCGACCTTGCCGGATTTGTCGCGACCTTGCCGGAAATATTGCGACCTTGCTGGAAATATGGTGACCTTGCCGGATTTGTGGCGACCTTGCCGGATTTATGGCGACTTTGCCGAAAATATGGCGACCTTGCCGGATTTGAGGCGACCTTGCCGGATTTATGACGACCTTGTCGGATTTGTGGCGACCTTGCCGGAAAAGGGCGACCTCGCCGGATTTGTGGCGACCACGCCGGAAATATAACCATATAACCATATAACCATATAACCATAACAGCACGGAAACAGGCCATCTCGGCCCTTCAAGTCCGTGCCGAAAATAAATACTTCCTCCTAGTCCCATCTACCTGCACTCAGACAATAACCCTCCATTCCTTTCCCGTCCATATACCCATCCAACCTATTTTTAAAGGGTAACATCGAACCTGCCTCCACCACTTCCACTGGAAGCTCATTCCACACAGCTACCACTCTCTGAGTAAAGAAGTTCCCCCTAATGTTCCCCCTAAACTTCTGTCCCTTAATTCTCAAGTCATGTCCCCTTGTTTGAATCTTCCTTACTCTCAATGGGAAAAGGTTATCCACGTCCACTCTGTCTAACCCGCTCATAATTTTAAAGACCTCTATCAAGTCCCCTCTTAACCTTCTGCGCTCCAAAGAATAAAGACCTAACTTGTTCAACCTTTCTCTGTAACTTAGTTGCTGAAACCCAGGCAACATTCTAGTAAATCTCCAATGTACTCTCTCTATTTTGTTGACATCCTTCCCATAATTAGGCGACCAAAATTGTACTCCATACTCCAGAATTGGCCTCACCAATGCCTTGTACAATTTTAACATTTAAATATGGCGAAATCGCCGGATTTATGGCGACCTTGCCGGTAATATGGCGACCTTGCCGGTAATATGGCGACCTTGCCGGAAATATTGCGACCTTGCTGGAAATATGGTGACCTTGCCGGATTTGTGGCGACCTTGCCGGATTTATGGCGACTTTGCCGAAAATATGGCGACCTTGCCGGATTTGAGGCGACCTTGCCGGATTTATGACGACCTTGTCGGATTTGTGGCGACCTTGCCGGAAAAGGGCGACCTCGCCGGATTTGTGGCGACCACGCCGGAAATATGGCGAAATCGCCGGATTTATGGCGACCTTGCCGGATTTGTGGCGACCTTGCCGGAAATATGGCGACCTCGCCGGATTTATGGAGACCTTGCCGGTAATATGGCGACCTTGCCGGAAATATGGCGACCTCGCCGGATTTATGGCGACCTTGCCTGAAATATGGCGACCTTGCCGGAATTATGGCGACCTCGCCGGATTTATGGCGACCTTGCCGGAAATATGGCGACCTCGCCGGATTTGTAGCGACCTCGCCGGATTTATGGCGACCTTGCCGGATTTGTGGCGATCTTTCCGGATTTATGGCATCCTTGCCGGATGTATGGCGACCTTGCAACAAATATGTCGACCTTGCCGGATTTGTGGCGATCTTTCCGGATTTATGGCGATCTTGTCGGAAATATGGCGACCTTGCCGGATTTGTGGTGATCTTCCCGGAAATATGGCAACCCTGCTGGAAATATGGGGACCTTGCCGGATTTGTGGCGACCTTCCCGGAAATATGGCGACCTCGCCGGATTTATCGCTACCTTGCCGGACTTGTGCCGACCTTGCCGGAAATATGGCGACCTCGCCGGATTTGTGGCGATCTTTCCGGATTTATGGCGACCTTGTCGGAAATATGGCGACCTTGCCGGATTTGTGGCGACCTTGCCGGAAATATGGCGAACTTTCCGTAAATATAGCGACCTTACCGGATTTGTGGCGACCTTGCCGGATTTATGGCGACCTTGCCGGAAATATGGCGACCTTGCCGGCTTTGTGGCGACCGTGCCGGAAATATTGCGACCTTGCTGGAAATATGGGGACCTTGCCGGATTTGTCGCGACCTTGCCGGATTTATGGCGACCTTGCCGGAAATATGGCGACCTCGCCGGATTTATGGCGACCTTCCCGGTAATTTGGCGACCTTGCCGGAAATATGGCGACCTCGCCGGATTTATGGTGACCTTGCCTGAAATATGGCGACCTTGCCGGAATTATGGCGACCACGCCAGATTTATGGCGACCTTGCCGGAAATATGGCGACCTCGCCGGATTTGTGGCGACCTCGCCGGATTTATGGCCACCTTGCCGGAAATATGGAGACCTCGCTAGATTTGTGGCGATCTTTCCGGATTTATGGCGACCTTGTCGGAAATATGGCGACCTTGCCGGATTTGTGGCGACATTGCCGGAAATATGGCGACCTTGCCGTAAATATAGCGACCTTACCGGGTTTGTGGCGACCTTGCCGGAAATATGGCTACCTTGCTGGATTTATCGCTACCTTGCCGGATTTGTGCCGACCTTGCCGGAAATATGGCGACCTCGCAGGATTTATGGCGATCTTTCCGGATTTATGGCTACCTTGTCGGAAATATGGCGACCTTGCCGGATTTGTGGCTACCTTGCCGGAAATATGGCGAACTTTCCGTAAATATAGCGACCTTACCGGATTTGTGGCGACCTTGCCAGATATATGGCGACCTTACCGGAAATATGGCGACGTTGCCGGGTTTGTGGCGACCTTGCCGGAAATATTGTGAACTTGCTGGAAATATGTGGACCTTGCCGGATTTGTGGCGACCTTGCCGGATTTATGGCGACCTTGCCGGAAATATGGCGACCTCGCCGGATTTATGGCGACAATGCCGGTAATATGGCGACTTTGCCGGAAATATGGCGACCTCGCCGGATTTATGGCGACCTTGCCTGAAATATGGCGACCTTGCCGGAATTATGGCGACCTCGCCAGATTTATGGCGACCTTGCCGGAAATATGGCGACCTCACCGGATTTGTGGCGACGTCGCCGGATTTATGGCGACCTTGCCTGATTTATGGCGACATTGCCGGAAATATTGCGACCTTGCCGGATTTGTCGCGACCTTGCCGGAAATATTGCGACCTTGCTGGAAATATGGTGACCTTGCCGGATTTGTGGCGACCTTGCCGGATTTATGGCGACTTTGCCGAAAATATGGCGACCTTGCCGGATTTGAGGCGACCTTGCCGGATTTATGACGACCTTGTCGGATTTGTGGCGACCTTGCCGGAAAAGGGCGACCTCGCCGGATTTGTGGCGACCACGCCGGAAATATAACCATATAACCATATAACCATATAACCATAACAGCACGGAAACAGGCCATCTCGGCCCTTCAAGTCCGTGCCGAAAATAAATACTTCCTCCTAGTCCCATCTACCTGCACTCAGACAATAACCCTCCATTCCTTTCCCGTCCATATACCCATCCAACCTATTTTTAAAGGATAACATCGAACCTGCCTCCACCACTTCCACTGGAAGCTCATTCCACACAGCTACCACTCTCTGAGTAAAGAAGTTCCCCCTAATGTTCCCCCTAAACTTCTGTCCCTTAATTCTCAAGTCATGTCCCCTTGTTTGAATCTTCCCTACTCTCAATGGGAAAAGGTTATTCACGTCCACTCTGTCTAACCCGCTCATAATTTTAAAGACCTCTATCAAGTCCCCTCTTAACCTTCTGCGCTCCAAAGAATAAAGACCTAACTTGTTCAACCTTTCTCTGTAACTTAGTTGCTGAAACCCAGGCAACATTCTAGTAAATCTCCAATGTACTCTCTCTATTTTGTTGACATCCTTCCCATAATTAGGCGACCAAAGTTGTACTCCATACTCCAGAATTGGCCTCACCAATGCCTTGTACAATTTTAACATTTAAATATGGCGAAATCGCCGGATTTATGGCGACCTTGCCGGTAATATGGCGACCTTGCCGGAAATATGGCGACCTCGCCGGATTTGTGGCGACCTCGCCGGATTTATGGCGACCTTGCCGGATTTATGGCGACATTGCCGGAAATATGGCGACCTTGCCGGATTTGTCGCGACCTTGCCGGAAATATTGCGACCTTGCTGGAAATATGGTGACCTTGCCGGATTTGTGGCGACCTTGCCGGATTTATGGCGACTTTGCCGAAAATATGGCGACCTTGCCGGATTTGAGGCGACCTTGCCGGATTTATGACGACCTTGTCGGATTTGTGGCGACCTTGCCGGAAAAGGGCGACCTCGCCGGATTTGTGGCGACCACGCCGGAAATATGGCGAAATCGCCGGATTTATGGCGACCTTGCCGGATTTGTGGCGACCTTGCCGGAAATATGGCGACCTCGCCGGATTTATGGAGACCTTGCCGGTAATATGGCGACCTTGCCGGAAATATGGCGACCTCGCCGGATTTATGGCGACCTTGCCTGAAATATGGCGACCTTGCCGGAATTATGGCGACCTCGCCGGATTTATGGCGACCTTGCCGGAAATATGGCGACCTCGCCGGATTTGTAGCGACCTCGCCGGATTTATGGCGACCTTGCCGGATTTGTGGCGGTCTTTCCGGATTTATGGCGTCCTTGCCGGATGTATGGCGACCTTGCCACAAATATGTCGACCTTGCCGGATTTGTGGCGATCTTTCCGGATTTATGGCGATCTTGTCGGAAATATGGCGACCTTGCCGGATTTGTGGTGATCTTCCCGGAAATATGGCAACCTTGCTGGAAATATGGGGACCTTGCCGGATTTGTGGCGACCTTCCCGGAAATATGGCGACCTCGCCGGATTTATCGCTACCTTGCCGGACTTGTGCCGACCTTGCCGGAAATATGGCGACCTCGCCGGATTTGTGGCGATCTTTCCGGATTTATGGCGACCTTGTCGGAAATATGGCGACCTTGCCGAATTTGTGGCGACCTTGCCGGAAATATGGCGAACTTTCCGTAAATATAGCGACCTTACCGGATTTGTGGCGACCTTGCCGGATTTATGGCGACCTTGCCGGAAATATGGCGACCCTGCCGGGTTTGTGGCGACCTTGCCGGAAATATTGCGACCTTGCTGGAAATATGGGGACCTTGCCGGATTTGTGGCGACTTTGCCGGATTTATGGCGACCTTGCCGGAAATATGGCGACCTCGCCGGATTTATGGCGACCTTCCCGGTAATTTGGCGACCTTGCCGGAGATATGGCGACCTCGCCGGATTTATGGCGACCTTGCCTGAAATATGGCGACCTTGCCGGAATTATGGCGACCACGCCAGATTTATGGCGACCTTGCCGGAAATATGGCGACCTCGCCGGATTTGTGGCGACCTCGCCGGATTTATGGCCACCTTGCCGGAAATATGGAGACCTCGCTAGATGTGTGGCGATCTTTCCGGATTTATGGCGACCTTGTCGGAAATATGGCGACCTTGCCGGATTTGTGGCGACCTTGCCGGAAATATGGCGACCTTGCCGTAAATATAGCGACCTTACCGGATTTATGGCGACCTTGCCGGAAATATGGCGACCTTGCCGGGTTTGTGGCGACCTCGCCGGATTTATGGCCACCTTGCCGGAAATATGGAGACCTCGCTAGATGTGTGGCGATCTTTCCGGATTTATGGCGACCTTGTCGGAAATATGGCGACCTTGCCGGATTTGTGGCGACCTTGCCGGAAATATGGCGACCTTGCCGTAAATATAGCGACCTTACCGGATTTATGGCGACCTTGCCGGAAATATGGCGACCTTGCCGGGTTTGTGGCGACCTTGCCGGAAATATGGCGACCTTGCTGGATTTATCGCTACCTTGCCGGATTTGTGCCGACCTTGCCGGAAATATGGCGACCTCGCAGGATTTATGGCGATCTTTCCGGATTTATTGCGACCTTGTCGGAAATATGGCGACCTTGCCGGATTTGTGGCGACCTTGCCGGAAATATGGCGAACTTTCCGTAAATATAGCGACCTTACCGGATTTGTGGCGACCTTGCCGGATATATGGCGACCCTTACCGGAAATATGGCGACCTTGCGGATTTATGGCGACAATGCCGGTAATATGGCGACTTTGCCGGAAATATGGCGACCTCGCCGGATTTATGGCGACCTTGCCTGGAATATGGCGACCTTGCCGGAATTATGGCGACCTCGCCAGATTTATGGCGACCTTGCCGGAAATATGGCGACCTCACCGGATTTGTGGCGACGTCGCCGGATTTATGGCGACCTTGCCTGATTTATGGCGACATTGCCGGAAATATGGCGACCTTGCCGGATTTGTCGCGACCTTGCCGGAAATATTGCGACCTTGCTGGAAATATGGTGACCTTGCCGGATTTGTGGCGACCTTGCCGGATTTATGGCGACTTTGCCGAAAATATGGCGACCTTGCCGGATTTGAGGCGACCTTGCCGGATTTATGACGACCTTGTCGGATTTGTGGCGACCTTGCCGGAAAAGGGCGACCTCGCCGGATTTATGGCGACCTTGCCGGTAATATGGCGACCTTGCCGGAAATATGGCGACCTCGCCGGATTTATGGCGACCTTGCCTGAAATATGGCGACCTTGCCGGAATTAAGGCGACCTCGCCAGAATTATGGCGACCTTGCCGGAAATATGGCGACCTCGCCGGATTTGTGGCGACCTCGCCGGATTTATGGCGACTTTGCCGAAAATATGTCGACCTCGCCGGATTTGTGGCGACCTTGCCGGATGTATGGCGACCTTGCCACAAATATGTCGACCTTGCCGGATTTGTGGCGATCTTTCCGGATTTATGGCGATCTTGTCGGAAATATGGCGACCTTGCCGGATTTGTGGCGATCTTGCCGGAAATATGGCGACCTTGCTGGAAATATGGGGACCTTGCCGGATTTGTGGCGTCCTTGCCGGATTTATGGCGACCTTGCCGAAAATATGTCGACCTCGACGGATTTGTGGCGACCTTGCCGGATGTATGGCGACCTTGCCACAATTATGTCGACCTTGCCGGATTTGTGGCGATCTTTCCGGATTTATGGCGTCCTTGTCGGAAATATGGCGACCTTGCCGGATTTGTGGCGACCTTGCCGGAAATATGGCGACCTTGCCGTAAATATAGCGACCTTGCCGGATTTGTCGCGACATTGCCGGATTTATGGCGACCTTGCCGGAAAAAGGGCGACCTCGCCGGATTTGTGGCGACCACGCCGGAAATATGGCGAAATCGCCGGATTTATGGCGAGCTTGCCTGTAATATGGCGACCTTGCCGGAAATATGGCGACCTTGCCTGAAATATGGCGACCTTGCCGGAATTAAGGCGACCTCGCCAGAATTATGGCGACCTTGCCGGAAATATGGCGACATCGCCGGATTTGTGGCGACCTCGCCGGATTTATGGCGACTTTGCCGAAAATATGTCGACCTCGCCGGATTTGTGGCGACCTTGCCGGATGTATGGCGACCTTGCCACAAATATGTCGACCTTGCCGGATTTGTGGCGATCTTTCCGGATTTATGGCGATCTTGTCGGAAATATGGCGACCTTGCCGGATTTGTGGCGATCTTGCCGGAAATATGGCGACCTTGCTGGAAATATGGGGACCTTGCCGGATTTGTGGCGTCCTTGCCGGATTTATGGCGACCTTGCCGAAAATATGTCGACCTCGACGGATTTGTGGCGACCTTGCCGGATGTATGGCGACCTTGCCACAATTATGTCGACCTTGCCGGATTTGTGGCGATCTTTCCGGATTTATGGCGTCCTTGTCGGAAATATGGCGACCTTGCCGGATTTGTGGCGACCTTGCCGGAAATATGGCGACCTTGCCGTAAATATAGCGACCTTACCGGATTTGTGGCGACATTGCCGGATTTATGGCGACCTTGCCGGAAAAAGGGCGACCTCGCCGGATTTGTGGCGACCACGCCGGAAATATGGCGAAATCGCCGGATTTATGGCGACCTTGCCTGTAATATGGCGACCTTGCTGGAAATATGGCGACCTCGCCGGATTTATGGCGACCTTGCCTGAAATATGGCGACCTTGCCGGAATTAAGGCGACCTCGCCAGATTTATGGCGACCTTGCCGGAAATATGGCGACATCGCCGGATTTGTGGCGACCTCGCCGGATTTATGGCGACCTTGCCGAAAATATGTCGACCTCGCCGGATTTGTGGCGACCTTGCCGGATGTATGGCGACCTTGCCACAAATATGTCGACCTTGCCGGATTTGTGGCGATCTTTCCGGATTTATGGCGATCTTGCCGGAAATATGGCGACCTCGCCGGATTTATGGCGACAATGCCGGTAATATGGCGACTTTGCCGGAAATATGGCGACCTCGCCGGATTTATGGCGACCTTGCCTGGAATATGGCGACCTTGCCGGAATTATGGCGACCTCGCCAGATTTATGGCGACCTTGCCGGAAATATGGCGACCTCACCGGATTTGTGGCGACGTCGCCGGATTTATGGCGACCTTGCCTGATTTATGGCGACATTGCCGGGAATATGGCGACCTTGCCGGATTTGTCGCGACCTTGCCGGAAATATTGCGACCTTGCTGGAAATATGGTGACCTTGCCGGATTTGTGGCGACCTTGCCGGATTTATGGCGACTTTGCCGAAAATATGGCGACCTTGCCGGATTTGAGGCGACCTTGCCGGATTTATGACGACCTTGTCGGATTTGTGGCGACCTTGCCGGAAAAGGGCGACCTCGCCGGATTTATGGCGACCTTGCCGGTAATATGGCGACCTTGCCGGAAATATGGCGACCTCGCCGGATTTATGGCGACCTTGCCTGAAATATGGCGACCTTGCCGGAATTAAGGCGACCTCGCCAGAATTATGGCGACCTTGCCGGAAATATGGCGACCTCGCCGTATTTGTGGCGACCTCGCCGGATTTATGGCGACTTTGCCGAAAATATGTCGACCTCGCCGGATTTGTGGCGACCTTGCCGGATGTATGGCGACCTTGCCACAAATATGTCGACCTTGCCCGGATTTGTGGCGATCTTCCGGATTTATGGCGATCTTGTCGGAAATATGGCGACCTTGCCGGATTTGTGGCGATCTTGCCGGAAATATGGCGACCTTGCTGGAAATATGGGGACCTTGCCGGATTTGTGGCGTCCTTGCCGGATTTATGGCGACCTTGCCGGATGTATGGCGACCTTGCCACAATTATGTCGACCTTGCCGGATTTGTGGCGATCTTTCCGGATTTATGGCGTCCTTGTCGGAAATATGGCGACCTTGCCGGATTTGTGGCGACCTTGCCGGAAATATGGCGACCTTGCCGTAAATATAGCGACCTTACCGGATTTGTGGCGACATTAAAAATAAATACTTCCTCCTAGTCCCATCTGCATGCACTCAGACCTTAACCCTCCATTCCTTTCCCGTCCATATACCCATCCAATCTATTTTTAAAGGATAACATCGAACCTGCCTCCACCACTTCCACTGGAAGCTCACTCCACACAGCTACCACTCTCTGAGTAAAGAAGTTCCCCCTAATGTTCCCCCTAAACTTCTGTCCCTTAATTCTCAAGTCATGTCCCCTTGTTTGAATCTTCCCTACTCTCAATGGGAAAAGCTTATCCACGTCCACTCTGTCTAAGCCGCTCATAATTTTAAAGACCTCTATCAAGTCCCCTCTTAACCTTCTGCGCTCCAAAGAATAAAGACCTAACTTGTTCAACCTTTCTCTGTAACTTAGTTGCTGAAACCCAGGCAACATTCTAGTAAATCTCCTCTGTACTCTCTCTATTTTGTTGACATCCTTCCTATAATTAGGCGACCAAAATTGTACTCCATACTCCAGAATTGGCCTCACCAATGCCTTGTACAATTTTAACATTTAAATATGGCGAAATCGCCGGATTTATGGCGACCTTGCCGGTAATATGGCGACCTTGCCGGAAATATGGCGACCTTGCTGGAAATATGGGGACCTTGCCGGATTTGTGGCGTCCTTGCCGGATTTATGGCGACCTTGCCGAAAATATGTCGACCTCGCCGGATTTGTGGCGACGTTGCCGGATGTATGGCGACCTTGCCACAATTATGTCGACCTTGTCGGATTTGTGGCGATCTTTCCGGATTTATGGCGTCCTTGTCGGAAATATGGCGACCTTGCCGGATTTGTGGCGACCTTGCCGGATTTATGGCGACCTTGCCGGAAAAAGGGCGACCTCGCCGGATTTGTGGCGACCACACCGGAAATATGGCGAAATCGCCGGATTTATGGCGACCTTGCCGGTAATATGGCGACCTTGCCGGAAATATGGCGACCTCGGCGGATTTATGGCGACCTTGCCTGAAATATGGCGACCTCGCCGGAATTAAGGCGACCTCGCCAGATTTATGGCGACCTTGCCGGAAATATGGCGACCTCGCCGGATTTGTGGCGACCTCGCCGGATTTATGGCGACCTTGCCGAAAATATGTCGACCTCGCCGGATTTGTGGCGACCTTGCCGGATGTATGGCGACCTTGCCACAAATATGTCGACCTTGCCGGATTTGTGGCGATCTTTCCGGATTTATGGCGATCTTGTCGGAAAAATGGCGACCTTGCCGGATTTGTGGCGATCTTCCCGGAAATATGGCGACCTTGCTGGAAATATGGGGACCTTGCCGGATTTGTGGCGTCCTTGCCGGATTTATGGCGACCTTGCCGAAAATATGTCGACCTCGCCGGATTTGTGGCGACCTTGCCGGATGTATGGCGACCTTCCCACAATTATGTCGACCTTGCCGGATTTGTGGCGATCTTTCCGGATTTATGGCGTCCTTGTCGGAAATATGGCGACCTTGCCGGATTTGTGGCGACCTTGCCGGGAATATGGCGACCTTGCCGTAAATATAGCGACCTTACCGGATTTGTGGCGACATTGCCGGATTTATGGCGACCTTGCCGGAAATATGGCGACCTTGCCGGGTTTGTGGCGACATTCCCGGAAATATTGCGACCTTGCTGGAAATATGGGGTCCTTGCCGGATTTGTGGCGACCTTGCCGGAAATATGGCGACATTGCCGGAAATATAGCGACCTTGCCGGATTTATGGCGACCTTGCCTGAAATATGGCGACCTTGCCGGAATTATGGCGACCTCGCCAGATTTATGGCGACCTTGCCGGGAATATGGCGACCTCGCCGGATTTGTGGCGACGTCGCCGGATTTATGGCGACCTTGCCGGATTTATGGCGACATTGCCGGAAATATGGCGACCTTGCCGGATTTGTCGCGACCTTGCCGGAAATATTGCGACCTTGCTGGAAATATGGTGACCTTGCCGGATTTGTGGCGACCTTGCCGGATTTATGGCGACTTTGCCGAAAATATGGCGACCTTGCCGGATTTGAGGTGACCTTGCCGGATTTATGACGACCTTGTCGGATTTGTGGCGACCTTGCCGGAAAAGGGCGACCTCGCCGGATTTGTGGCGACCACGCCGGAAATATAACCATATAACCATATAACCATATAACCATAACAGCACGGAAACAGGCCATCTCGGCCCTTCAAGTCCGTGCCGAACATTTTTTTTTTTTTTTTTTTTTAATTAAAAATAAATACTTCCTCCTAGTCCCATCTGCCTGCACTCAGACCATAACCCACCATTCCTTTCCCGTCCATATACCTATCCAATCTATTTTTAAAGGATAACATCGAACCTGCCTCCACCACTTCCACTGGAAGCTCACTCCACACAGCTACCACTCTCTGAGTAAAGAAGTTCCCCCTAATGTTCCCCCTAAACTTCTGTCCCTTAATTCTCAAGTCATGTCCCCTTGTTTGAATCTTCCCTACTCTCAATGGGAAAAGCTTATCCACGTCCACTCTGTCTAAGCCGCTCATAATTTTAAATACCTCTATCAAGTCCCCTCTTAACCTTCTGCGCTCCAAAGAATAAAGACCTAACTTGTTCAACCTTTCTCTGAAACTTAGTTGCTGAAACCCAGGCAACATTCTAGTAAATCTCCTCTGTACTCTCTCTATTTTGTTGACATCCTTCCTATAATTAGGCGACCAAAATTGTACTCCATACTCCAGAATTGGCCTCACCAATGCCTTGTACAATTTTAACATTTAAATATGGCGAAATCGCCGGATTTATGGCGACCTTGCCAGTAATATGGCGACCTTGCCGGAAATATGGCGACCTCGCCGGATTTGTGGCGACCTCGCCGGATTTATGGCGACCTTGCCGGATTTATGGCGACATTGCCGGAAATATGGCGACCTTGCCGGATTTGTCGCGACCTTGCCGGAAATATTGCGACCTTGCTGGAAATATGGTGACCTTGCCGGATTTGTGGCGACCTTGCCGGATTTATGGCGACTTTGCCGAAAATATGGAGACCTTGCCGGATTTGAGGCGACCTTGCCGGATTTATGACGACCTTGTCGGATTTGTGGCGACCTTGCCGGAAAAGGGCGACCTCGCCGGATTTGTGGCGACCACGCCGGAAATATGGCGTAATCGCCGGATTTATGGCGACCTTGCCGGTAATATGGCGACCTTGCCGGAAATATGGCGACCTCGCCGGATTTATGGCGACCTTGCCTGAAATATGGCGACCTCGCCGGAATTAAGGCGACCTCGCCAGATTTATGGCGACCTTGCCGGAAATATGGCGACCTCGCCGGATTTGTGGCGACCTCGCCGGATTTATGGCGACCTTGCCGAAAATATGTCGACCTCGCCGGATTTGTGGCGACCTTGCCGGATGTATGGCGACCTTGCCACAAATATGTCGACCTTGCCGGATTTGTGGCGATCTATTCGGATTTATGGCGATCTTGTCGGAAAAATGGCGACCTTGCCGGATTTGTGGCGATCTTCCCGGAAATATGGCGACCTTGCTGGAAATATGGGACCTTGCCGGATTTGTGGCGTCCTTGCCGGATTTATGGCGACCTTGCCGAAAATATGTCGACCTCGCCGGATTTGTGGCGACCTTGCCGGATGTATGGCGACCTTCCACAATTATGTCGACCTTGCCGGATTTGTGGCGATCTTTCCGGATTTATGGCGTCCTTGTCGGAAATATGGCGACCTTGCCGGATTTGTGGCGACCTTGCCGGGAATATGGCGACCTTGCCGTAAATATAGCGACCTTACCGGATTTGTGGCGACATTGCCGGATTTATGGCGACCTTGCCGGAAATATGGCGACCTTGCCGGGTTTGTGGCGACATTCCCGGAAATATTGCGACCTTGCTGGGAAATATGGGGTCCTTGCCGGATTTGTGGCGACCTTGCCGGAAATATGGCGACATTGCCGGAAATATAGCGACCTTGCCGGATTTGTGGCGACCTTGCCGGAAATATGGCGACCTTGCCATAAATATAGCGGCCTTACCTGATTTGTGGCGACCTTGCCGGATTTATTGCGACCTTGCCGAAAATATGTCGACCTCGCCGGATTTGTGGCGACCTTGCCGGATGTATGGCGACCTAGCCACAAATATGTCGACCTTGCCGGATTTGTGGCGATCTTTCCGGATTTATGGCGACCTTTTCGGAAATATGGCGACCTTGCCGGATTTGTGGCGACCTTGCCGGAAATATGGCGACCTCACCGGATTTATGGCGACCTTGCCGGTAATATGGCGACCTTGCCGGAAATATGGCGACCTCCCCGGATTTATGGCGACCTTGCCTGAAATATGGCGACCTTGCCGGAATTAAGGCGACCTCGCCAGATTTATGGCGACCTTACCGAAAATCTGTCGACCTTGCCGGATTTGTGGCGATCATTCCGGATTTATGGCGTCCTTGTCGGAAATATGGCTACCTTGCCGGATTTGAGGCGACCTTGCCGGATTTATGACGACCTTGTCGGATTTGTGGCGACCTTGCCGGAAAAAGGGCGACCTCGCCGGATTTGTGGCGACCACGCCGGACATATGTCGACCTCGCCGGATTTGTGGCGACCTTGCCGGATGTATGGCGACCTTGCCACAAATATGTCGACCTTGCCGGATTTGTGGCGATCTTTCCGGATTTATGGCGTCCTTGTCGGAAATATGGCTACCTTGCCGGATTTGTGGCGACCTTGCCGGAAATATGGCGACCTTGCCGTAAATATAGCGACCATACCGGATTTGTGGCGACATTGCCGGATTTATGGCGACCTTGCCGGAAATATGGCGACCTTGCCGGGTTTGTGGCGACATTCCCGGAAATATTGCGACCTTGCTGGAAATATGTGGACCTTGCCGGATTTGTGACGACCTTGCCGGATTTATGGCGACCTTGCCGGAAATATGGCGACTCGCCTGATTTATGGCGACCTTGCCGGTAATATGGCGATCTTGCCGGAAATATGGCGACCTTGCTGGAAATATGGGGACCTTGCCGGATTTGTGGCGTCCTTGCCGAATTTATGGCGACCTTGCCGAAAATATGTCGACCTCGCCGGATTTGTGGCGACCTTGCCGGATGTATGGCGACCTTGCCACAATTATGTCGACCTTGCCGGATTTGTGGCGATCTTTCCGGATTTATGGCGTCCTTGTCGGAAATATGGCGACCTTGCCGGATTTGTGGCGACCTTGCCGGAAATATGGCGACCTTGACGTAAATATAGCGACCTTACCGGATTTGTGGCGACATTGCCGGATTTATGGCGACCTTGCCGGAAATATGGCGACCTCGCCGGATTTGTGGCGACCTCGCCGGATTTATGGCGACCTTGCCGAAAACATGTCGACCTCGCCTGATTTGTGGCGACCTTGCCGGATGTATGGCGACCTTGCCACAAATATGTCGACCTTGCCGGATTTGTGGCGATCTTTCCGGATTTATGGAGATCTTGTCGGAAATATGGCTACCTTGCCGGATTTGTGGCGATCTTGCCGGAAATATGGCGACCTTGCTGGAAATATGGGGACCTTGCCGGATTTGTGGCGTCCTTACCGGATTTATGGCGACCTTGCCGAAACTATGTCGAACTCGCCGGATTTGTGGCGCCCTTGCCGTAAATATGGCGACCTTGCCGTAAATATAGCGACCTTACCGGATTTGTGGCGACATTGCCGGATTTACGGCGACCTTGCCGGAAATATTCCGACCTTGCTGGAAACATGGTGACCTTGCCGGATTTGTGGCGACCTTGCCGGATTTATGGCGACTTTGCCGAAAATATGGCGACCTTGCCGGATTTGAGGCGACCTTGCCGGATTTATGACGACCTTGTCGGATTTGTGGCGCCCTTGCCGGAAAAAGGGCGACCTCGCCGGATTTGTGGCGACCACGCCGGAAATACGGCGAAATCGCCGGATTTATGGCGACCTTGCCGGATGTATGGCGACCTTGCCACAAATATGTCGACCTTGCCGGATTTGTGGCGATCATTCCGGATTTATGGCGTCCTTGTCGGAAATATGGCTACCTTGCCGGATTTGAGGCGACCTTGCCGGATTTATGACGACCTTGTCGGATTTGTGGCGACTTGCCGGAAAAAGGGCGACCTCGCCGGATTTGTGGCGACCACGCCGGACATATGTCGACCTCGCCGGATTTGTGGCGACCTTGCCGGATGTATGGCGACCTTGCCACAAATATGTCGACCTTGCCGGATTTGTGGCGATCTTTCAGGATTTATGGCGTCCTTGTCGGAAATATGGCTACCTTGCCGGATTTGTGGCGACCTTGCCGGAAATATGGCGACCTTGCCGTAAATATAGCGACCATACCGGATTTGTGGCGACATTGCCGGATTTATGGCGACCTTGCCGGAAATATGGCGACCTTGCCGGGTTTGTGGCGACATTACCGGAAATATTGCGACCTTGCTGGAAATATGTGGACCTTGCCGGATTTGTGGCGACCTTGCCGGATTTATGGCGACCTTGCCGGAAATATGGCGACCTCGCCTGATTTATGGCGACCTTGCCGGTAATATGGCGACGTTGCCGGAAATATGGCGACCTCGCCGGATTTATGGCGACCTTGCCTGAAATATGGCGACCTTGCCGGAATTATGGCGACCTCCCCAGATTTATGGCGACCTTCCCGGAATTATGGCGACCTCGCCGGATTTGTGGCGACCTCGCCGGATTTATGGCGACCTTGCCGGATTTATGGCGACATTGCCGGAAATATGGCGACCTTGCCGGATTTGTGGCGATCTTGACGGAAATATGGCGACTTTGCTGGAAATATGGGGACCTTGCCGGATTTGTGGCGACCTCGCCGGATTTGTGGCGACCACGCCGGACATATGTCGACCTCGCCGGTTTTGTGGCGACCTTGCCGGATGTATGGCGACCTTGCCACAAATATGTCGACCTTGCCGGATTTGTGGCGATCTTTCAGGATTTATGGCGTCCTTGTCGGAAATATGGCTACCTTGCCGGATTTGTGGCGACCTTGCCGGAAATATGGCGACCTTGCCGTAAATATAGCGACCATACCGGATTTGTGGCGACATTGCCGGATTTATGGCGACCTTGCCGGAAATATGGCGACCTTGCCGGGTTTGTGGCGACATTCCCGGAAATATTGCGACCTTGCTGGAAATATGTGGACCTTGCCGGATTTGTGGCGACCTTGCCGGATTTATGGCGACCTTGCCGGAATATGGCGACCTCGCCTGATTTATGGCGACCTTGCCGGTAATATGGCGACGTTGCCGGAAATATGGCGACCTCGCCGGGATTTATGGCGACCTTGCCTGAAATATGGCGACCTTGCCGGAATTATGGCGACCTCCCCAGATTTATGGCGACCTTCCCGGAATTATGGCGACCTCGCCGGATTTGTGGCGACCTCGCCGGATTTATGGCGACCTTGCCGGATTTATGGCGACATTGCCGGAAATATGGCGACCTTGCCGGATTTGTGGCGATCTTGCCGGAAATATGGCGACTTTGCTGGAAATATGGGGACCTTGCCGGATTTGTGGCGACCTTGCCGGATTTATGGCGACTTTGCAGAAAATATGGCGACCTTGCCGGATTTGAGGCGACCTTGCCGGATTTATGACGACCTTGTCGGATTTATGGCGACCTTCCGGAAAAAAGAGGCGACCTCGCCGGATTTGTGGCGACCACGCCGGAAATATGGCGAAATCGC
>JAXLNO010005228.1:0-48216 GCA_038087875.1 Malacoraja senta | reverse complement strand
CGAGATCGCCATATTTCCGGCAACGTCGGCAAAAATCCGGCGAGGTCGCCATATTTCCGGCAAGGTCGCCATAAATCCGACATGGTCGCCACAAATCCGGCGAAGTCGCCATATTTCCGGCAAGGACGTCATAAATCCGGCAAGGTCCCACAAATCCGGCAAGGTCCCCATATTTCCAAGCAAGGTCGCAATATTTCCGGCAAGGTCGCCACAAATCCGGCAAGGTCGCCATATTTCCGGCAAGGTCGCCATAAATCCGGCAAGGTCGCCACAAATCGGGCAAGGACGCCACAAATTCCGGCAAGGTCGCCATATTTCCGGCAAGGTCGCCACAAATCCGGCAAGGTCGCCATATTCCGACATCGTCGCCATAAATCCGGAAAGGTCGCCACAAATCCGGCAAGGTCGACATATTTCCGGCAAGGTCGTCATAAATCCGGCATGGTCGCCATATTTCCGGCAAGGTCGCCACAAATACGGCAAGGTCCCCATATTTCCAGCAAGGTCGCAATATTTCCAGCAAGGTCGCCACAAATCCGGCAGGTCACCATATTTCCGGCAACGTCGCCATAAATCCGGCAAGGTTGCCACAAATCCGGCGAGGTCGCCATATTTCCGGCAAGGTCGCCATAAATCCGGCAAGGTCGTCATAAATCCGGCAAGGTTGCCTCAAATCCGGCAAAGTCGCCATATTTCCGGCAAAGTCGCCATAAATCCGGCATGGTCGCCACAAATACGGCAAGGTCCCCATATTTCCAGCAAGGTCGCAATATTTCTGGCAAGGTCGCCACAAATCCGGCAAGGTCGCCACAATTCGGGCAAGGTCGCCACAAATCCGGCGAGGTCGCCATTTTTCCGGCAAGGTCGCCTCAAATCCGGCAAGGTCGCCACAAATCCGGCAAGGTCCCCATATTTCCAGCAAGGTCGCAATATTTCCTGCAAGGTCGCCACAAATCCGGCAAGGTCGCCATATTTCCGGCAAGGTCGCCATAAATCCGGCAAGGTCGCCACAAATCCGGCAAGGACGCCACAAATCCGGCAAGGTCGCCATATTTCCGGCAAGATCGCCATAAATCCTGCAAGGTCGCCACAAATCCAACAAGGTCGCCATATTTTCGGCAAGGTCGCCATATTTCCGGCAAGGTCGCCATATTTCCGGCAAGGTCGCCACAATTCCAGCAAGGTCGCCATATTCCCATCAAGGTCAACATAAATTCGGCAAGGTCGCCACAAATCCGGCAAGGTCGCCATAAAGCCGGTGAGGTAGCCATAAGTACGGCAAGGTCGCCACAAAACCAGCGAGGTCGCCATATTGCCGGCAAGGTCGACATAAATCCGGCAAGGTCGCCATAAATCCGGCGAGGTCGCCACAAATCGGGCAAGATCGCCATATTTCCGGCAAGGTCGCCACAAATCCGGCAAGGTCCCCATATTTCCAGCAAGGTCGCAATATTTCCTGCAAGGTCGCCACAAATCCGGCAAGGTCGCCATATTTCCGGCAAGGTCGCTATAAATCCGGCAAGGTGCCACAATCCGGCAAGGACGCCACAAATCCGGCAAGGTCGCCATATTTCCGGCAAGATCGCCATATTTCCGACATGGTCGCCATAAATCCGGAAAGGTCGCCACAAAACCGGCAAGGTCGACATATTTCCGGCAAGGTCGCCACAAATCCGGCAAGGTCGCCTCAAATCCGGAAAGGTCGCCATATTTCCGGCAAGGTCGCCATAAATCCTGCAAGGTCGCCACAAATCCAACAAGGTCACCATATTTTCGGCAAGGTCGCCATATTTCCGGCAAGGTTGCCATATTTCCGGCAAGATCGCCACAATCCCAGCAAGGTCGCCATATTCCCATCAAGGTCGCCATAAATTCGGCAAGGTCGCCACAAATCCGGCAAGGTCGCCATAAAGCCGGTGAGGTAGCCATAAGTACGGCAAGGTCGCCACAAAACCAGCGAGGTCGCCATATTGCCGGCAAGGTCGACATAAATCCGGCAAGGTCGCCATAAATCCGGCGAGGTCGCCACAAATCGGGCAAGATCGCCGTATTTCCGGCAAGGTCGCCACAAATCCGGCAAGGTCGCCACAAATCCAGTGAGGTGGCCATAAATCCGGCAAGGTCGCCACAAATCCAGCCAGGTCGCCATATTCCCGGCAAAGTCGACATAAATCCGGCAAGGTCGCCATAAATCCGGCAATGTCGCCACAAATCCGGCGAGATCGCCATATTTCCGGCAAGGTCGCCACAATTCCGGCAAGGTCGCCACAAATACGGCAAGGTCCCCATATTTCCTGCAAGGTCGCAATATTTCTGGCAAGGTCGCCATAACCCGGCGAGATCGCCATATTTCCGGCAACGTCGGCAAAAATCCGGCGAGGTCGCCATATTTCCGGCAAGGTCGCCATAAATCCGACATGGTCGCCACAAATCCGGCGAAGTCGCCATATTTCCGGCAAGGACGTCATAAATCCGGCAAGGTCGCCACAAATCCGGCAAGGTCCCCATATTTCCAGTAAGGTCGCAATATTTCCGGCAAGGTCGCCACAAATCCGGCAAGGTCGCCATATTTCCGGCAAGGTCGCCATAAATCCGGCAAGGTCGCCACAAATCCGGCAAGGTCGACATATTTCCGGCAAGGTCGTCATAAATCCTGCATGGTCGCCATATTTCCGGCAAGGTCGCCACAAATACGGCAAGGTCCCCATATTTCCAGCAAGGTCGCAATATTTCCAGCAAGGTCGCCACAAATCCGGCAGGTCACCATATTTCCGGCAAGGTCGCCATAAATCCGGCAAGGTTGCCACAAATCCGGCAAGGTCGCCATATTTCCGGCAAGGTCGCCATAAATCCGGCAAGGTCGTCATAAATCCGGCAAGGTTGCCTCAAATCCGGCAATGTCGCCATATTTCCGGCAAAGTCGCCATAAATCCGGCATGGTCGCCACAAATACGGCAAGGTCCCCATATTTCCAGCAAGGTCGCAATATTTCTGGCAAGGTCGCCACAAATCCGGCAAGGTCGCCACAATTCGGGCAAGGTCGCCACAAATCCGGCGAGGTCGCCATTTTTCCGGCAAGGTCGCCTCAAATCCGGCAAGGTCGCCACAAATCCGGCAAGGTCCCCATATTTCCAGCAAGGTCGCAATATTTCCGGCAAGGTCGCCAGAAATCCGGCAAGGTCGCCATATTTCCGGTAAGGTCGCCATAAATCCGGCAAGGTCGCCACAAATCCGGCAAGGTCGCCATATTTCCGGCAAGGTCGCCATATTTCCGACATTGTCGCCATAAATCCGGAAAGGTCGCCAAAAATCCGGCAAGGTCGCCTCAAATCCGGAAAGGTGGCTATATTTCCGGTAAGGTCGCCATAAATCCTGCAAGGTCCACACAAATCCAACAAGGTCGCCAGATTTTCGGCAAGGTCGCCATATTTCCGGCAAGGTTGCCATATTTCCGGCAAGGTCGCCACAAATCCAGCAAGGTCGCCATATTTCCATCAAGGTCGCCATAAATTCGGCAAGGTCGCCACAAATCCGGCAAGGTCGCCATAAAGCCGGTGAGGTAGCCATAAGTACGGCAAGGTCGCCACAAAACCAGCGAGGTCGCCATATTGCCGGCAAGGTCGACATAAATCCGGCAAGGTCGCCATAAATCCGGCGAGGTCGCCACAAATCCGGCAAGATCGCCATATTTCCGGCAAGGTCGCCACAAATCCGGCAAGGTCGCCACAAATCCAGTGAGGTAGCCATAAATCCGGCAAGGTCGCCACAAATCCAGCCAGGTCGCCATATTCCCGGCAAAGTCGACATGAATACGGCAAGGTCGCCATAAATCCGGCAAGGTCGCCACAAATCCGGCGAGATCGCCCATATTTCCGGCAAGGTCGCCACAATTCCGGCAAGGTCGCCACAAATACGGTAAAGTCCCCATATTTCCTGCAAGGTCGCAATATTTCTGGCAAGGTCGCCATAAACCCGGCGAGATCGCCATATTTCCGGCAACGTCGGCAAAAATCCGGCGAGGTCGCCATATTTCCGGCAAGGTCGCCATAAATCCGACATGGTCGCCACAAATCCGGCGAAATCGCCATATTTCCGGCAAGGACGTCATAAATCCGGCAAGGTCGCCACAAATCCGGCAAGGTCCCCATATTTCCAGCAAGGTCGCAATATTTCCGGCAAGGTCGCCACAAATCCGGCAAGGTCGCCATATTTCCGGCAAGGTCGCCATAAATCCGGCAAGGTCGCCACAAATCGGGCAAGGACGCCACAAATCCGGCAAGGTCGCCATATTTCCGGCAAGGTCGCCACAAATCCGGCAAGGTCGCCATATTTCCGACATCGTCGCCATAAATCCGGAAAGGTCGCCACAAATCCGGCAAGGTCGACATATTTCCGGCAAGGTCGTCATAAATCCGGCATGGTCGCCATATTTCCGGCAAGGTCGCCACAAATACGGCAAGGTCCCCATATTTCCAGCAAGGTCGCAATATTTCCAGCAAGGTCGCCACAAATCCGGCAGGTCACCATATTTCCGGCAACGTCGCCATAAATCCGGCAAGGTTGCCACAAATCCGGCGAGGTCGCCATATTTCCGGCAAGGTCGCCATAAATCCGGCAAGGTCGTCATAAATCCGGCAAGGTTGCCTCAAATCCGGCAAAGTCGCCATATTTCCGGCAAAGTCGCCATAAATCCGGCATGGTCGCCACAAATACGGCAAGGTCCCCATATTTCCAGCAAGGTCGCAATATTTCTGGCAAGGTCGCCACAAATCCGGCAAGGTCGCCACAATTCGGGCAAGGTCGCCACAAATCCGGCGAGGTCGCCATTTTTCCGGCAAGGTCGCCTCAAATCCGGCAAGGTCGCCACAAATCCGGCAAGGTCCCCATATTTCCAGCAAGGTCGCAATATTTCCTGCAAGGTCGCCACAAATCCGGCAAGGTCGCCATATTTCCGGCAAGGTCGCCATAAATCCGGCAAGGTCGCCACAAATCCGGCAAGGACGCCACAAATCCGGCAAGGTCGCCATATTTCCGGCAAGATCGCCATATTTCCGACATGGTCGCCATAAATCCGGAAATGTCGCCACAAAACCGGCAAGGTCGACATATTTCCGGCAAGGTCGCCACAAATCCGGCAAGGTCGCCTCAAATCCGGAAAGGTCGCCATATTTCCGGCAAGGTCGCCATAAATCCTGCAAGGTCGCCACAAATCCAACAAGGTCGCCATATTTTCGGCAAGGTCGCCATATTTCCGGCAAGGTTGCCATATTTCCGGCAAGGTCGCCACAATTCCAGCAAGGTCGCCATATTCCCATCAAGGTCGCCATAAATTCGGCAAGGTCGCCACAAATCCGGCAAGGTCGCCATAAAGCCGGTGAGGTAGCCATAAGTACGGCAAGGTCGCCACAAAACCAGCGAGGTCGCCATATTGCCGGCAAGGTCGACATAAATCCGGCAAGGTCGCCATAAATCCGGGCGAGGTCGCCACAAATCGGGCAAGATCGCCATATTTCCGGCAAGGTCGCCACAAATCCGGCAAGGTCCCCATATTTCCAGCAAGGTCGCAATATTTCCTGCAAGGTCGCCACAAATCCGGCAAGGTCGCCATATTTCCGGCAAGGTCGCCATAAATCCCGGCAAGGTCGCCACAAATCCGGCAAGGACGCCACAAATCCGGCAAGGTCGCCATATTTCCGGCAAGATCGCCATATTTCCGACATGGTCGCCATAAATCCGGAAAGGTCGCCACAAAACCGGCAAGGTCGACATATTTCCCGGCAAGGTCGCCACAAATCCGGCAAGGTCGCCTCAAATCCGGAAAGGTCGCCATATTTCCGGCAAGGTCGCCATAAATCCTGCAAGGTCGCCACAAATCCAACAAGGTCGCCATATTTTCGGCAAGGTCGCCATATTTCCGGCAAGGTTGCCATATTTCCGGCAAGGTCGCCACAATTCCAGCAAGGTCGCCATATTCCCATCAAGGTCGCCATAAATTCGGCAAGGTCGCCACAAATCCGGCAAGGTCGCCATAAAGCCGGTGAGGTAGCCATAAGTACGGCAAGGTCGCCACAAAACCAGCGAGGTCGCCATATTGCCGGCAAGGTCGACATAAATCCGGCAAGGTCGCCATAAATCCGGCGAGGTCGCCACAAATCGGGCAAGATCGCCATATTTCCGGCAAGGTCGCCACAAATCCGGCAAGGTCGCCACAAATCCAGTGAGGTGGCCATAAATCCGGCAAGGTCGCCACAAATCCAGCCAGGTCGCCATATTCCCGGCAAAGTCGACATAAATCGGCAAGGTCGCCATAAATCCGGCAAGGTCGCCAAAAATCCGGCGAGATCGCCATATTTCCGGCAAGGTCGCCACAATTCCGGCAAGGTCGCCACAAATACGGCAAGGTCCCCATATTTCCTGCAAGGTCGCAATATTTCTGGCAAGGTCGCCATAAACCCGGCGAGATCGCCATATTTCCGGCAACGTCGGCAAAAATCCGGCGAGGTCGCCATATTTCCGGCAAGGTCGCCATAAATCCGACATGGTCGCCACAAATCCGGCGAAGTCGCCATATTTCCGGCAAAGGACGTCATAAATCCGGCAAGGTCGCCACAAATCCGGCAAGGTCCCCATATTTCCAGTAAGGTCGCAATATTTCCGGCAAGGTCGCCACAAATCCGGCAAGGTCGCCATATTCCGGCAAGGTCGCCATAAATCCGGCAAGGTCGCCACAAATCCGGCAAGGACGCCACAAATTCGGCAAGGTCGCCATATTTCCGGCAAGGTCGCCACAAATCCGGCAAGGTCGCCATATTTCCGACATGGTCGCCATAAATCCGGAAAGGTCGCCACAAATCCGGCAAGGTCGACATATTTCCGGCAAGGTCGTCATAAATCCTGCATGGTCGCCATATTTCGGCAAGGTCGCCACAAATACGGCAAGGTCCCCATATTTCCAGCAAGGTCGCAATATTTCCAGCAAGGTCGCCACAAATCCGGCAGGTCACCATATTTCCGGCAAGGTCGCCATAAATCCGGCAAGGTTGCCACAAATCCGGCAAGGTCGCCATATTTCCGGCAAGGTCGCAATATTTCTGGCAAGGTCGCCACAAATCCGGCAAGGTCGCCACAATTCCGGGCAAGGTCGCCACAAATCCGGCGAGGTCGCCATTTTTCCGGCAAGGTCGACTCAAATCCGGCAAGGTCGCCACAAATCCGGCAAGGTCCCCATATTTCCAGCAAGGTCGCAATATTTCCGGCAAGGTCGCCACAAATCCGGCAAGGTCGCCATATTTCCGGCAAGGTCGCCATAAATCCGGCAAGGTCGCCACAAATCCGGCAAGGACGCCACAAATCCGGCAAGGTCGCCATATTTCCGGCAAGGTCGCCATATTTCCGGACATGGTCGCCATAAATCCGGAAAGGTCGCCACAAAACCGGCAAGGTCGACATATTTCCGGCAAGGTCGCCACAAATCCGGCAAGGTCGCCTCAAATCCGGAAAGGTCGCCATATTTCCGGCAAGGTCGCCATAAATCCTGCAAGGTCGCCACAAATCCAACAAGGTCGCTATATTTTCGGCAAGGTCGCCATATTTCCGGCAAGGTTGCATATTTCCGGCAAGGTCGCCACAAATCACGCAAGGTCGCCATATTTCCATCAAGGTCGCCATAAATTCGGCAAGGTCGCCACAAATCCGGCAAGGTCGCCATAAAGCCGGTGAGGTAGCCATAAGTACGGCAAGGTCGCCACAAAACCAGCAAGGTCGCCATATTGCCGGCAAGGTCGACATAAATCCGGCAAGGTCGCCATAAATCCGGCGAGGTCGCCACAAATCCGGCAAGATCGCCATATTTCCGGCAAGGTCGCCACAAATCCGGCAAGGTCGCCATAAAGCCGGTGAGGTAGCCATAAGTACGGCAAGGTCGCCACAAAACCAGCGAGGTCGCCATATTGCCGGCAAGGTCGACATAAATCCGGCAAGGTCGCCATAAATCCGGCGAGGTCGCCACAAATCGGGCAAGATCGCCATATTTCCGGCAAGGTCGCCACAAATCCGGCAAGGTCGCCACAAATCCAGTGAGGTGGCCATAAATGCGGCAAGGTCGCCACAAATCCAGCCAGGTCGCCATATTCCCCGGCAAAGTCGACATAAATCCGGCAAGGTCGCCATAAATCCGGCAAGGTCGCCAAAATCCGGCGAGATCGCCATATTTCCGGCAAGGTCGCCACAATTCCGGCAAGGTCGCCACAAATACGGCAAGGTCCCCATATTTCCTGCAAGGTCGCAATATTTCTGGCAAGGTCGCCATAAACCCGGCGAGATCGCCATATTTCCGGCAACGTCGGCAAAATCCGGCGAGGTCGCCATATTTCCGGCAAGGTCGCCATAAATCCGACATGGTCGCCACAAATCCGGCGAAGTCGCCATATTTCCGGCAAGGACGTCATAAATCCGGCAAGGTCGCCACAAATCCGGCAAGGTCCCCATATTTCCAGTAAGGTCGCAATATTTCCGGCAAGGTCGCCACAAATCCGGCAAGGTCGCCATATTTCCGGCAAGGTCGCCATAAATCCGGCAAGGTCGCCACAAATCCGGCAAGGACGCCACAAATTGGCAAGGTCGCCATATTTCCGGCAAGGTCGCCACAAATCCGGCAAGGTCGCCATATTTCCGACATGGTCGCCATAAATCCGGAAAGGTCGCCACAAATCCGGCAAGGTCGACATATTTCCGGCAAGGTCGTCATAAATCCTGCATGGTCGCCATATTTCCGGCAAGGTCGCCACAAATACGGCAAGGTCCCCATATTTCCAGCAAGGTCGCAATATTTCCAGCAAGGTCGCCACAAATCCGGCAGGTCACCATATTTCCGGCAAGGTCGCCATAAATCCGGCAAGGTTGCCACAAATCCGGCAAGGTCGCCATATTTCCGGCAAGGTCGCAATATTTCTGGCAAGGTCGCCACAAATCCGGCAAGGTCGCCACAATTCGGGCAAGGTCGCCACAAATCCGGCGAGGTCGCCATTTTTCCGGCAAGGTCGACTCAAATCCGGCAAGGTCGCCACAAATCCGGCAAGGTCCCCATATTTCCAGCAAGGTCGCAATATTTCCGGCAAGGTCGCCACAAATCCGGCAAGGTCGCCATATTTCCGGCAAGGTCGCCATAAATCCGGCAAGGTCGCCACAAATCCGGCAAGGACGCCACAAATCCGGCAAAGTCGCCATATTTCCGGCAAGGTCGCCATATTTCCGACATGGTCGCCATAAATCCGGAAAGGTCGCCACAAAACCGGCAAGGTCGACATATTTCCGGCAAGGTCGCCACAAATCCGGCAAGGTCGCCTCAAATCCGGAAAGGTCGCCATATTTCCGGCAAGGTCGCCATAAATCCTGCAAGGTCGCCACAAATCCAACAAGGTCGCTATATTTTCGGCAAGGTCGCCATATTTCCGGCAAGGTTGCCATATTTCCGGCAAGGTCGCCACAAATCACGCAAGGTCGCCATATTTCCATCAAGGTCGCCATAAATTCGGCAAGGTCGCCACAAATCCGGCAAGGTCGCCATAAAGCCGGTGAGGTAGCCATAAGTACGGCAAGGTCGCCACAAAACCAGCAAGGTCGCCATATTGCCGGCAAGGTCGACATAAATCCGGCAAGGTCGCCATAAATCCGGCGAGGTCGCCACAAATCCGGCAAGATCGCCATATTTCCGGCAAGGTCGCCACAAATCCGGCAAGGTCGCCACAAAACCGGTGAGGTAGCCATAAATCCGGCAAGGTCGCCACAAACCAGCCAGGTCGCCATATTACCGGCAAAGTCGACATAAATCCGGCAAGGTCGCCATAAATCCGGCAAGGTTGTCTCAAATCCGGCAAAGTCGCCATATTTCCGGCAAAGTCGCCATAAATCCGGCATGGTCGCCACAAATACGGCAAGGTCCCCATATTTCCAGCAAGGTCGCAATATTTCTGGCAAGGTCGCCACAAATCCGGCAAGGTCGCCACAATTCGGGCAAGGTCGCCACAAATCCGGCGAGGTCGCCATTTTTCCGGCAAGGTCGACTCAAATCCGGCAAGGTCGCCACAAATCCGGCAAGGTCCCCATATTTCCAGCAAGGTCGCAATATTTCCGGCAAGGTCGCCACAAATCCGGCAAGGTCGCCATATTTCCGGCAAGGTCGCCATAAATCCGGCAAGGTCGCCACAAACCCGGCAAGGACGCCACAAATCCGTCAAGGTCGCCATATTTCCGGCAAGGTCGCCATATTTCCGACATGGTCGCCATAAATCCGGAAAGGTCGCCACAAAACCGGCAAGGTCGACATATTTCCGGCAAGGTCGCCACAAATCCGGCAAGGTCGCCTCAAATCCGGAAAGGTCGCCATATTTCCGGCAAGGTCGCCATAAATCCTGCAAGGTCGCCACAAATCCAACAAGGTCGCTATATTTTCGGCAAGGTCGCCATATTTCCGGCAAGGTAGCCATATTTCCGGCAAGGTCGCCACAAATCACGCAAGGTCGCCATATTTCCATCAAGGTCGCCATAAATTCGGCAAGGTCGCCACAAATCCGGCAAGGTCGCCATAAAGCCGGTGAGGTAGCCATAAGTACGGCAAGGTCGCCACAAAACCAGCGAGGTCGCCATATTGCCGGCAAGGTCGACATAAATCCGGCAAGGTCGCCATAAATCCGGCGAGGTCGCCACAAATCCGGCAAGATCGCCATATTTCCGGCAAGGTCGCCACAAATCCGTCAAGGTCGCCACAAAACCGGTGAGGTAGCCATAAATCCGGCAAGGTCGCCACAAACCAGCCAGGCCGCCATATTACCGGCAAAGTCGACATAAATCCGGCAAGGTCGCCATAAATCCGGCAAGGTCGCCACAAATCCGGCGAGATCGCCATATTTCCGGCAAGGTCGCCACAATTCCGGCAAGGTCGCCACAAATACGGCAAGGTCCCCATATTTCCAGCAAGGTCGCAATATTTCTGGCAAGGTCGCCATAAACCCGGCGAGATCGCCATATTTCCGGCAACGTCGGCAAAAATCCGGCGAGGTCGCCATATTTCCGGCAAGGACGTCATAAATCCGGCAAGGTCGCCACAAATCCGGCAAGGTCGCCTCAAATCCGGCAAGGTCGCCATATTTCCGGCAAGGTCGCCATAAATCCTGCAAGGTCGCCACAATCCAACAAGGTCGCCATATTTTCGGCAAGGTCGCCATATTTCCGGCAATGTTGCCATATTTCCGGCAAGGTCGCCACAATTCCGGCAACGCCCCATATTTCCAGCAAGGTCGCAATTTTTCGGCAAGGTCGCCACAAATCCGGCAAGATCGCCATATTTCCGGCAAGGTCGCCATAAATCCGGCAAGGTCGCCACAAATCCGGCAAGGACGCCACAAATCCGGCAAGGTCGCCATACTTCCGGAAAGGTCGCCACATATCCGACAAGGTCGCCATATTTCCGACATGGTCGCCATAAATCCGGAAAGGTCGCCACAAATCCGGCAAGGTCGACATATTTCCGGCAAGGTCGCCACAAATCCGGCAAGGTCGCCTCAAATCCGGCAAGGTCGCCATATTACCGGCAAGTTCGCCATAAATCCTGCAAGGTCGCCACAATCCAACAAGGTCGCCATATTTTCGGCAAGGTCGCCATATTTCCGGCAAGGTTGTCATATTCCCTGCAAGGTCGCCACAAATCCAGCAATGTCGCCATATTTCCATCAAGGTCGCCATAAATTCGGCAAGGTCGCCACAAATCCGGCAAGGTCGCCATAAAGCCGGTGAGGTAGCCATAAGTACGGCAAAGTCGCCACAAAAGCAGCGAGGTCGCCATATTCCCGGCAAGGTCGACACAAATCCGGCAAGGTCGCCATAAATCCGGCGAGGTCGCCATATTTTCGGCAAGGTCGCCATATTTCCGGCAAGGTTGCCATATTTCCGGCAAGGTCGCCATAAGTCCGACATGGTCGCCACAAATCCGGCGAGGACGCCATTTTCCGGCAAGGTCGCCATAAATCCGGCAAGGTCATCATAAATCCGCCGTGGTCGCCATATTTCCGGCAAGGTCGCCATAAATCCGGCGAGGTCGCCATATTTCCGGCAAGGTCGACATAAATCCAGCGAGGACCCCATAAACCCGGCGAGGTCGCCATATTTCCGGCAAGGCCGCCATAAATCCGGCAAGGTCGCCATAAATAGGTCGAGGTCGCCATATTTCCGGCAAGGTCGCCATAAATCCCCGCAAGGTCGCCATAAAACCGGCGAGGTCGCCATATTTCCGGCAAGGTCGCCACAAATCCGGCAAGGTCGCCATATTTCCGACATGGTCGCCATAAATCCGGAAAGGTCGCCACAAATCCGGCAAGGTCGACATATTTCCGGCAAGGTCGCCACAAATCCGGCAAGGTCGCCTCAAATCCGGCAAGGTCGCCATATTACCGGCAAGTTCGCCATAAATCCTGCAAGGTCGCCACAATCCAACAAGGTCGCCATATTTTCGGCAAGGTCGCCATATTTCCGGCAAGGTTGTCATATTTCCTGCAAGGTCGCCACAAATCCAGCAAGGTCGCCATATTTCCATCAAGGTCGCCATAAATTCGGCAAGGTCGCCACAAATCCGGCAAGGTCGCCATAAAGCCGGTGAGGTAGCCATAAGTACGGCAAAGTCGCCACAAAAGCAGCGAGGTCGCCATATTCCCGGCAAGGTCGACACAAATCCGGCAAGGTCGCCATAAATCCGGCGAGGTCGCCATATTTTCGGCAAGGTCGCCATATTTCCGGCAAGGTTGCCATATTTCCGGCAAGGTCGCCATAAGTCCGACATGGTCGCCACAAATCCGGCGAGGACGCCATATTCCGGCAAGGTCGCCATAAATCCGGCAAGGTCATCATAAATCCGCCGTGGTCGCCATATTTCCGGCAAGGTCGCCATAAATCCGGCGAGTTCGCCATATTTCCGGCAAGGTCGACATAAATCCAGCGAGGACCCCATAAACCCGGCGAGGTCGCCATATTTCCGGCAAGGCCGCCATAAATCCGGCAAGGTCGCCATAAATAGGTCGAGGTCGCCATATTTCCGGCAAGGTCGCCATAAATCCCGCAAGGTCGCCATAAAACCGGCGAGGTCGCCATATTTCCGGCAAGGTCGCCACAAATCCGGCAAGGTCGCCACATTTCCAGCAATCGCCATATTTCCGGCAAGGTCTCCCATTATCCGGCAATGTCGCCACAAATGCGGCAAGGTCGACATATTTCCGGCAAGGTCGCCATGAATCCGGCAAGGTCGCCTCAAATCCGGCAAGGTCGCCATATTTCCGGCAAAGTCGCCATAAATCCGGCAAGGTGGCGTCAAATTCGGCAAGGTCGCCACATTTCCGACAAGGTCGCCATAGATCCGGCAAGGTCGCCACAAATCCGGCAAGGTCGCAACATTTCGGCAAGGTCGCCATACATCCAGCATCATCGCCACAAATCCGGCAAGGTCGCCACAATCCCACAAGGTCGCCATAAATCCGGCAAGGTCGCCACATTCCGGCAAGGTCGCCATAAATCCGGCAAGGTCGCCATAAATCCGGCAAGGTCGCTACATTTACGGCAAGGTCGCCATATTTCCGGGAAGGTCGCCATAAATCCGGCAAGGTAGCCACAAATGCGGCATGGTCGACATATTTCCGGCAAGGTCGCCATAAATCAGGCAAGGTCGCCATAAATCCGGCGTGGTAGCCATATTTCCGGCAAGGTCGCCATAAATCCGGCAAGGTCGCCACAAATGCGGTAAGGTCGCCATATTCCCGGCAAGGCCGCCATAAATCCGGCAAGGTCGCCATAAATCCGGCAAGGTCGCCAGAAATCCGGCACGGCCGCCACAAATCCGGCAAGGTCGCCACATTTCCGGCAAGGTCGCAACAAATATGCCAAGGTCGCCACAAATCCGACATGGTCGACATATTTCCGGCAAGGTCGCCATAAATCCCGCAAGGTCGCCACATATCCGGCAAGGTCGCCATGTTTCCGGCAAGGTCGCCATGAATCCGGCAAAGTCGCCACAAGTCCGGCAAGGTAGCCATATTTGCGGCAAGGTCGCCATAAATCCGGCAAGGACGCCAAAAATCCGGCAAGGTCGCCATATTTCCGGCAAAGGTCGCCTCAAATCCGGAAAGGTCGCCATAAATCCGTCGTGGTCGCCATCTTTCCGGCAAGGTCGCCATAAATCCGGCAAGGTCGCCATCAATCCGGCGAGTTCGCTATCTTTCCGGCAAGTTCGCCATAAATCCGGCATGGTCGCCGTAAATCCGGCGAGGTCACATATTTCCGGCAAGGTCGCCATAAATCCGGCAAGGTCGCCATAAATCCGGCAAGGTCGCTTAATCCGGCGATGTCCCATAAACCCGGCGAGGGCGCCATAAATCCGGCAAGGTCGGCATAAATCCGACGAGGTCGCCATATTTCCGGCAAGGTCACAATAAAGCCGGCAAGGTCGCCATAAATCCGGCGAGGTCCCCATATTTCCGGTAAGTCGCCATGAATCCGGCAAAGTCGCCACAAGTCCGGCAAGGTAGCCATATTTCCGGCAAGGTCGCCATATATCCGGCAAGGACGCCAAAAATCCGGTAAGGTCGCCATATTTCCGGCAAGGCCGCCATAAATCCGGCAAGGTCGCCAGAAATCCGGCAAGGTGGCGACAAATCCGGCAAGGTCGACACATTTCAATCAAGGTAACCATAAATTCGGCAAGGTCGGGTCAAATCCGGCAAGGTCGGCACATTTCCGACAAGCTCGCCATAGTTTCGGCAAGGTCGCCACAAATCAAGCAAGGTCGCCAAATTCCGGCAAGGTCGCCATAAATCCGGCATCGTCGCCACAAATCCGGCAAGGTCACCACGTTTCCGGGAAGGTCGCCATGAATCCGGCAAGGTCGCCACAAGTCCGGCAAGGTCGCCACAAGTCCGGCAAGGTCGCCACATTGCCGGAAAGTTCGCCATAAATCCGGCAAGCTCGCCAGAAATCCCACAAGGTCGCCATAAATCCGGCAAGGTCGCCACAAATACTACAATTCGCCACATCCCCGGCAAGGTCGCCATAAATCCGGCCATAAATCCGGCCGTAAATTCGGGGTCGACATAAAAGCCGGCGATTTCGCCATATTTCCGGCGAGCTCGCCAGAAATCCGGCAAGGTCGCCAGAAAATCCGGCGAGGTCCCCATATTTCCGGCAAGTTCTCCACAAATCCGGCGTTCGCCATAAATCCGGCAAGGTCGCCACAAATCCGGCAAGGTCGCCATATTTCCGGCAAGGTCGCCATAAATCCGGCAAGGTGGCCATAAATCCGACAAGGTCGCCATATTTCCGGCAAGGTCGCCATAAATCCAGCAAGGTCGCCACAAATCCGGCGAGGTCGCCATATTTCCCGCAAGGTCCCCACAAATCCGGCAAGGTCGTCATAAATCCGGCAAGGTCGCCTCAAATCCGGCAAGGTCGCCTCAAATCCGGCAAGGTCGCCGTAAATCATGCGAGGTCGCCATATTTCCGGAAAGGTCGCCATAAATCCGGCATGGTCGCCATAAATCCGGCGAGGTCGCCATATTTCCGGCAATGTCGCCATAAATCCGGTAAGGTCTCCAATAATCCGGCGAGGTCGCCTAATTTCCGGGAAGCTCGCCATAGATTCGGCGAGGTCGCCACAAATCCAGCAAGGTCGCCAAATTCCGGTATGGTCGCCATAAATCCGGCGAGGTCGCAATATTTCCGGCAAGGTCGCCATAATTTCGGCAAGGTCGCCATAAATCCGGCGAGGTCGCCATATTTCCAGCAAGGTCGCCATAAATCCGGCAGTGTCGCCATAAATCATGCGAGGTCGCCATATTTCCGGAAAGGTAGCCTCAATTCCGGCAAGTTCGCCATAAATCCGGCGAGGTCGCCATATTTCCAGCAAGGTCGCCATAAATCCAGCAAGGTCGCCATAAATCCGGCGAGGTCACCATATTTCCGGCATGGTCGCCATAAATCCGGCAAGGTCGCCATAAATCCGGCGAGGTCGCCATATTTCCGGCAAGGTCGCGATAAATCCGGCAAGGTCGCCATAAATCCGGCGAGGTCGCTATCTTTCCGGCAAGTTCGCCATAAATCCGGCAACGTCGCCATAAATCCGGCGAGGTCGCCATATTTCCGGCCAGGTCGCCATATATCCGGCAAGGTCTCCATAATCCGGCGAGGTCGCCATAATTGCGGCAAGGTTGCCATAAATCCGGAGAGGTCGCCATCTTTCCGGCAAGTTCGCCATAAATCCGGCAAGGTCGCCATAAATCTATCGTGGTCGCCATCTTTCCGGCAACGTCGCCATAAATCCGGCAAGGTCGCCATCAATCCGGCGAGGCCGCTATCTTTCCGGCAAGTTCGCCATAAATCCGGCAAGGTCGCCATAAATCCGGCGAGGTCGCCATATTTCCGATAAGGTCGCGATAAATCCGGCAAGGTCGCCATAAATCCGGCGAGGTCGCTATCTTTCCGGCCAGTTCGCCATAAATCAGGCAACGTCGTCATAAAATCCGGCGAGGTCGCCATATTTCCGGCCAGGTCGCCATATATCCGGGCAAGGTCTCCATAATCCGGCGAGGTCGCCATAATTCCGGCAAGGTTGCCATAAATCCGGAGAGGTCGCCATCTTTCCGGCAAGTTCGCCATAAATCCGGCAAGGTCGCCATAAATCTATCGTGGTCGCCATCTTTCCGGCAACGTCGCCATAAATCCGGCAAGGTCGCCATCAATCCGGCGAGGCCGCTATCTTTCCGGCAAGTTCGCCATAAATCCGGCAAGGTCGCCATAAATCCGGCGTGGTCGCCATATTTCCGGCAAGGTCGCAATAAATCCGGCAAGGTCGCCATAAATCCGGCGAGGTCCCCATATTTCCGGCGAGGACGCCATAAATCCGGCGAGGTTGCTATCTTTCCGGCAAGGTCTCCATAAATCCGGCAAGGACGCCACAAATCCGGCGAGGTCGCTATCTTTCCGGCAAGCTCTCCATAAATCCGGCAAGGTCGCCATAAATCCGGCGAGGTCGACCTATTTCCGGCAAGGTCGCCATAAATCCGACAAGGTCGCCATATATCCGGTAAGGTCACCATCAATACGGAGGGGTCGCCATATTTCCGGCAGGTCGCCATAAATCCAGCAAGGTCACCATCATTCCGGAGAGGTCGCCATATTTCCGGAAGGTCGCCATAAATCCGGCAAGGTCGCCATCAATCCGGCGAGGTCGCCTAATTTCCGGTAAGGTTGCCATAAATCAGGCAAGGTCGCCATAAATACAGCGAGGTCGCCATATTTCCGGCTAGGTCGCCATAAATCCGTCGATGTCGCCATATTTCCGGCAAGGTCGCAATAATTTCGGCAAGGTCGCCATAATCCGGCGAGGTCGCCATATTTCCAGCAAATCGTCATAAATCCTGCAATGTCGCCATAAATCATGCGAGGTCGCCATATTTCCGGAAAGGTCGCCTTAATTCCGGCAAGTTCGCCATAAATCCGGCGGGGTCGCCATATTTCCAGCAAGGTCGCCATAAATCCAGCAAGGTCGCCATAAAATCCGGCGAGGTCACCATATTTCAGGCATGGTCGCCATAAATCCGGCGAGGTCGCCATATTTCCGGCAAGGTCGCCATAAATCCGGCATGGTCGCCACAAATCCGGCGAGGTCACCATTTTCCGGCAAGATCGCGATAAATCCGGCAAGGTCGCCATAAATCATGCGAGGTCGCCATATTCCGGAGAGGTCGCCATAAATCCAGGCAAGATCGCCATAAATCCGGCGAAGTCGCCATATTTCCCGCAAGGTTGCCATAAAATCCGGAGAGGTCGCCATCTTCCGGCAATTTCGCCATAAATCCGGCAAGGTCGCCATAAATCCGTCGTGGTCGCCATCTTTCCGGCAAGGTCGCCATAAATGCGGCATGGGTCGCCTTCAATCCGGCGAGGTCGCTATCTTTCCGGCAAGTTCGCCATAAATCCGGCAAGGTCGCCGTAAATCCGGCGAGGTAACCATCATTCCGGAGAGGTCGCCATATTTCCGGTAAGTTTGCCATAAATCCGGCAACATCGCCATCAATCCGGCGAGGTCGCCTAATTTCCGCCAAGGTCGCCATAAATCCGGCAAGGTCGCCATAAATCCGGCAAGGTCGCCAAAATACGGCGAGGTAGCTATATTTCCGGCAAGGTCGCCATAAATCCGGCGAGGTCGCCATATTTCCGGCAAGGTCGCCATAATTTCGACAAGGTCGCCATAAATCCGGTGAGGTCGCCATATTATTTCCAGCAAGGTCGCTGTAAATCCGGCAATGTCGCCATAAATCATGCGAGGTCGCCATATTTCCGGAAAGGTAGCCTTAATTCCGGCAAGTTCGCCATAAATCCGGCGATGTCGCCGTATTTCCAGCAAGGTCGCCATAAATCCAGCAAGGTCGCCATAAATCCGGCGAGGTCACCATATTTCCGGCATGGTCGCGATAAATCCGGCAAGGTCGCCATAAATCCGGCGAGGTCGCCATATTTCCGGCAATGTCGCGATAAATCCGGCAAGGTCGCCATAAATCCAGCGAGGTCGCTATATTTCCGGCAAGGTCGCCACAAATCCGGCGATGTCCCCATATTTCCGGCGATGACGCCATAAATCCGGCGAGGTCGCTATCATTCCGGCAAGGTCGCCATAAATCCGGCAAGGACGCCACAAATCCGGCGAGGTCGCTATCTTTCCGGCAGGTTCTCCATAAATCCGGCAAGGTCGCCATAAATCCGGCGAGGTCGACCTATTTCCGGCAAGGTCGCCATAAATCCGGCAAGGTCGCCATATATCCGGTAAGGTCGCCATCAATACGGAGAGGTCGCCATATTTCCGGCAAGGTCGCCATAAATCCGGCGATGTCACCATATTTCCGGCATGGTCGCCATAAATCCGGCAAGGTCGCCATAAATCCGGCGAGGTCGCCATATTTCCAGCAAGGTCGCGATAAATCCGGCAAGGTCGCCATAAATACGGCGAGGTCGCCATATTTCCGGCAAGGTCGCCATAAATCCGGCGAGGTCGCCATATTTTGGGCAAGGTCGCCATAATTTCGGCAAGGTCGCCATAAATGCGGCGGGGTCGCCATATTTCCAGCAAGGTCGCCGTAAATCCGGCAATGTCGCCATAAATCATGCGAGGTCGCCATATTTCCGGAAAGGTAGCCTTAATTCCGGCGTTCGCCATAAATCCGGCGAGGTCGCCATATTTCCAACAACGTCGCCATAAATCCAGCAAGGTCGCCATAAATCCGGCGAGGTCACCATATTTCCGGCATGGTCGCCATAAATCCGGCAAGGTCGCCATAAATCCGGCGAGGTCGCCATATTTCCGGCAAGGTCGCGATAAATCCGGCAACGTCGCCATAAATCCGGCGAGGTCTCCATATTTCCGGCAATGTCGCCATATATCCGGCAAGGTCTCCATAATCCGGCGAGGTCGCCATAATTCAGGCAAGGTTGCCAGAAATCCGGAGAGGTCGCCATCTTTCCGGCAAGTTCGCCATTAATCCGGCAAGGTCGCCATAAATCTATCGTGGTCGCCATCTTTCCGGCAATGTCGCCATAAATCCGGCAAGGTCACCATCAATCCGGCGAGGCCGCTATCTTTCCGGCAAGTTCGCCATAAATCCGGCAAGGTCGCCATAAATCCGGCGAGGTCGCCATATTTCCGGCAAGGTCGCCATAAATCCGGCAATGTCGCCATTGCTCCGGCAAGGTCGCCATAAATCTGGCGAGGTCCCCATATTTCCGGCGAGGACGCCATAAATCCGGCGAGGTCGCTATCTTTCCGGCAAGGTCGCCATAAATCCGGCAAGGACGCCACAAATCCGGCGAGGTCGCTATCTTTCCGGCAAGTTCTCCATAAATCCGGCAAGGTCGCCATAAATCCGGCGAGGTCGACCTATTTCCGGCAAGGTCGCCATAAATCCGGCAAGGTCGCCATATATCCGGTAAGGTCGCCATCAATACGGAGATGTCGCCATATTTCCGGCAAGGTCGCCATAAATCCGGCGATGTCACCATATTTCCGGCATGGTCGCCATAAATCCGGCAAGGTCGCCATAAATCCGGTGAGGTCGCCATATTTCCAGCAAGGTCGCGATAAATCCGGCAAGGTCGCCATAAATCCGGCGAGGTCGCTATCTTTCCGACAAGTTCGCCATAAATCCGGCAACGTCGCCATAAATCCGGCGAGGTCGCCATATTTCCGGCAAGGTCGCCATATATCCGGCAAGGTCTCCATAATCCGGCGAGGTCGCCATAATTCCGGCAAGGTTGCCATAAATCCGGCGAGGTCGCCATCTTTCCGGCAAGTTCGCCATAAATCCGGCAAGGTCGCCATAAATCTATCGTGGTCGCCATCTTTCCGGCAATGTCGCCATAAATCCGGCAAGGTCGCCATCAATCCGGCGAGGCCGCTATCTTTCCGGCAAGTTCGCCATAAATCCGGCAAGGTCGCGATAAATCCGGCGAGGTCGCCATATTTCCGGCAAGGTCGCCATAAATCAGGCAAGTTCGCCATTAATCTGGAAAGGTCGCCATAATTCCGGCGAGGTCGCTATTTTTCCGTCAAGTTCTCCATAAATCCGGCAAGGACGCCATAAATCCGGCGAGGTCGCTATCTTTCCGGCAAGGTCGCCATAAATCCGGCAAGGACGCCACAAATCCGGCGAGGTCGCTATTTTTCCGGCAAGTTCTCCATAAATCCGGCAAGGTCGCCACAAATTCGGCAAGGTCGCCATATTTCAGGCAAGGTCGCCATAAATACGGCAAAGTCGTCATAAATCCGGCAAGGTCGCCAGAAATCCGGCGGGGTCCCCATATTTCCGGCAAGATCGCCACAAATCCGGCAAGTTCGCCATAAATCCGGCAAGGTCGCCACAAACCGGCAAGGTCGCCATAAATCCGGCAAGGTCGCCACAAATTCGGCAAGGTCGCCATATTTCAGGCAAGGTCGCCATAAATCCTGCAAGGTCGTCATAAATCCGGCAAGGTCGCCTCAAGTCCGGCAATGTCGCCATATTTCCGGCAAAGTCGCCATACACCCGGCAAGGTCGCGACAAATACGGCAAGGTCCCCATATTTCCAGCAAGGTCGCCATAAATCCGGCAAGGTCGCCACAAATTCGGCAAGATCGCCATATTTCAGTCAAGGTCGCCATAAATCCGGCAAGGTCGACATAAATCCGGCAAGGTCGCCTCAAATCCGGCAGTCGCCATATTTCCGGCAAAGTCGCCATAAATCCGGCAAGGTCGCGACAAATACGGCAAGGTCCCCATATTTCCAGCAAGGTCGCAATATTTCTGGCAAGGTCGCCACAATCCGGCAAGCTCGCCATGTTTCCGACAAGGTCGCCGTAAATCCGGCAAGGTCGCCACAAATCCGGCAAGGTCGCTATATTTCCGCCAAGGTCGCCATAAATCCGGCAAGGACGCCATAAATCCGGCGAGGTCGCTATCTTTCCGGCAAGGTCGCCATAAATCCGGCAAGGACGCCACAAATCCGGCGAGGTCGCTATTTTTCCGGCAAGTTCTCCATAAATCCGGCAAGGTCGCCACAAATTCGGCAAGGTCGCCATATTTCAGGCAAGGTCGCCATAAATACGGCAAAGTCGTCATAAATCCGGCAAGGTCGCCAGAAATCCGGCGGGGTCCCCATATTTCCGGCAAGATCGCCACAAATCCGGCAAGTTCGCCATAAATCCGGCAAGGTCGCCACAAACCGGCAAGGTCGCCATAAATCCGGCAAGGTCGCCACAAATTCGGCAAGGTCGCCATATTTCAGGCAAGGTCGCCATAAATCCTGCAAGGTCGTCATAAATCCGGCAAGGTCGCCTCAAATCCGGCAATGTCGCCATATTTCCGGCAAAGTCGCCATACACCCGGCAAGGTCGCGACAAATACGGCAAGGTCCCCATATTTCCAGCAAGGTCGCCATAAATCCGGCAAGGTCGCCACAAATTCGGCAAGATCGCCATATTTCAGTCAAGGTCGCCATAAATCCGGCAAGGTCGTCATAAATCCGGCAAGGTCGCCTCAAATCCGGCAGTCGCCATATTTCCGGCAAAGTCGCCATAAATCCGGCAAGGTCGCGACAAATACGGCAAGGTCCCCATATTTCCAGCAAGGTCGCAATATTTCTGGCAAGGTCGCCACAATCCGGCAAGCTCGCCATGTTTCCGACAAGGTCGCCGTAAATCCGGCAAGGTCGCCACAAATCCGGCAAGGTCGCTATATTTCCGCCAAGGTCGCCATATTTCCGGCAAGGTCGCCACAAATCCGGCAATGTCCCCATATTTCCAGCAAGGTTGCAATATTTCCGGCAAGGTCGACACAAATCCGGCGAGGTCGCCATATTTCAGGCAAGGTCGCCACAAATCCGGCAAGGTCGTCATAAACCCGTCAAGGTCGACACAAATCCGGCAATGTCGCTATATTTCCGACAAGTTCGCAATATTTCCGGCAAGGTCGCCACAAATCCGGCAAGGTCGCCATATTTCCGGAAAAGGTCGCCATAAATCCGGCAAGGTCGCCACAAAACCGGCAAGTTCCCCATATTTCCAGCAAGGTCGCAATATTTCCGGCAAGATCGCCACAAATCCGGCGAGGTCGCCATATTTCCGGCAAGGTCGCCATGAATGCGGCAAGGTCGCCACAAATCCGGCGAGGTCGCCACAAATCCGGCGAGGTCGCCATATTTCCGGCAAGGTCGCCACAATTCCGGCAAGGTCGCCATAAATCCGGCGAGTACGCCATATTTCCGGCGAGGTCGCCACAAATCCGGAAAGGTCGCCAGAAATCGGGCGAGGTCGCCATATTTCCGGCAAGGTCGCCACAAATCCGGCAAGGTCGCCATAAAACCGGCAAGGCCGCCACAAATCCGGCAAGGTCGCCATATTTCCGGCAAGGTCGCCATAAATCCGGCAAGGTCGCCATATATCCGACGAGGTCGCCATATTTACGGCAAGGTCGCCATATATCCGGCAAGGTCTCCATAATCCGGCGAGGTCGCCATAATTCCGGCAAGGTTGCCATAAATCCGGAGAGGTCGCCATCTTTCCGGCAAGTTCGCCATAAATCCGGCAAGGTCGCCATAAATCTATCGTGGTCGCCATCTTTCCGGCAATGTCGCCATAAATCCGGCAAGGTCGCAATCAATCCGGCGAGGCCGCTATCTTTCCGGCAAGTTCGCCATAAATCCGGCAAGGTCGCGATAAATCCGGCGAGGTCGCCATATTTCCGGCAAGGTCGCCATAAATCAGGCAAGTTCGCCATTAATCTGGAAAGGTCGCCATAATTCCGGCGAGGTCGCTATTTTTCCGTCAAGTTCTCCATAAATCCGGCAAGGACGCCATAAATCCGGCGAGGTCGCTATCTTTCCGGCAAGGTCGCCATAAATCCGGCAAGGACGCCACAAATCCGGCGAGGTCGCTATTTTTCCGGCAAGTTCTCCATAAATCCGGCAAGGTCGCCACAAATTCGGCAAGGTCGCCATATTTCAGGCAAGGTCGCCATAAATACGGCAAAGTCGTCATAAATCCGGCAAGGTCGCCAGAAATCCGGCGGGGTCCCCATATTTCCGGCAAGATCGCCACAAATCCGGCAAGTTCGCCATAAATCCGGCAAGGTCGCCACAAACCGGCAAGGTCGCCATAAATCCGGCAAGGTCGCCACAAATCCGGCAAGGTCGCCATATTTCAGGCAAGGTCGCCATAAATCCTGCAAGGTCGTCATAAATCCGGCAAGGTCGCCTCAAATCCGGCAATGTCGCCATATTTCCGGCAAAGTCGCCATACATCCGGCAAGGTCGCGACAAATACGGCAAGGTCCCCATATTTCCAGCAAGGTCGCCATAAATCCGGCAAGGTCGCCACAAATTCGGCAAGATCGCCATATTTCAGTCAAGGTCGCCATAAATCCGGCAAGGTCGTCATAAATCCGGCAAGGTCGCCTCAAATCCGGCAGTCGCCATATTTCCGGCAAAGTCGCCATAAATCCGGCAAGGTCGCGACAAATACGGCAAGGTCCCCATATTTCCAGCAAGGTCGCAATATTTCTGGCAAGGTCGCCACAATCCGGCAAGCTCGCCATGTTTCCGACAAGGTCGCCGTAAATCCGGCAAGGTCGCCACAAATCCGGCAAGGTCGCTATATTTCCGCCAAGGTCGCCATATTTCCGGCAAGGTCGCCACAAATCCGGCAATGTCCCCATATTTCCAGCAAGGTTGCAATATTTCCGGCAAGGTCGACACAAATCCGGCGAGGTCGCCATATTTCAGGCAAGGTCGCCACAAATCCGGCAAGGTCGTCATAAACCCGTCAAGGTCGACACAAATCCGGCAATGTCGCTATATTTCCGACAAGTTCGCAATATTTCCGGCAAGGTCGCCACAAATCCGGCAAGGTCGCCATATTTCCGGAAAAGGTCGCCATAAATCCGGCAAGGTCGCCACAAAACCGGCACGTTCCCCATATTTCCAGCAAGGTCGCAATATTTCCGGCAAGATCGCCACAAATCCGGCGAGGTCGCCATATTTCCGGCAAGGTCGCCATGAATGCGGCAAGGTCGCCACAAATCCGGCGAGGTCGCCACAAATCCGGCGAGGTCGCCATATTTCCGGCAAGGTCACCACAATTCCGGCAAGGTCGCCATAAATCCGGCGAGTACGCCATATTTCCGGCGAGGTCGCCACAAATCCGGAAAGGTCGCCAGAAATCGGGCGAGGTCGCCATATTTCCGGCAAGGTCGCCACAAATCCGGCAAGGTCGCCATAAAACCGGCAAGGCCGCCACAAATCCGGCAAGGTCGCCATATTTCCGGCAAGGTCGCCATAAATCCGGCAAGGTCGCCATATATCCGACGAGGTCGCCATATTTACGGCAAGGTCGCCACAAATCTGGCATGGTCACCATAAATCCGGCAAGGTCGCCTCAAATCGGGCAAGGACGCCATCTTTCCGGCAAGGTCGCCACAAATCCGGCAAGGTCGCCATATTTCCGGCAAGGTCGCCATAAATCCGGCAAGGTTGCCACAAATCTGGCGAGGTCGCCATATTTCCGGCAAGGTCGCCATAAATCCGGCAAGGTCGCCAGAAATCCGGCGATGTCGCCATATTTCCGGCTAGGTCGCCTCAAATCCGGCAAGGTCGTCATAAATCCGGCAAGGTCGCCTCAAATCCGGCAATGTCGCCATATTTCCGGCAAAGTCGCCATACATCCGGCAAGGTCGCCACAAATACGGCAAGGTCCCCATATTTCCAGCAAGGTCGCAATATTTCCAGCAATGTCGCCACAAATCCGGCAGGTCGCCATTTTTCCGGCAAGGTCGCCATAAATACGGCAAAGTCGTCATAAATCCGGCAAGGTCGCCAGAAATCCGGCGGGGTCCCCATATTTCCGGCAAGATCGCCACAAATCCGGCAAGTTCGCCATAAATCCGGCAAGGTCGCCACAAACCGGCAAGGTCGCCATAAATCCGGCAAGGTCGCCACAAATCCGGCAAGGTCGCCATATTTCAGGCAAGGTCGCCATAAATCCTGCAAGGTCGTCATAAATCCGGCAAGGTCGCCTCAAATCCGGCAATGTCGCCATATTTCCGGCAAAGTCGCCATACATCCGGCAAGGTCGCGACAAATACGGCAAGGTCCCCATATTTCCAGCAAGGTCGCCATAAATCCGGCAAGGTCGCCACAAATTCGGCAAGATCGCCATATTTCAGTCAAGGTCGCCATAAATCCGGCAAGGTCGTCATAAATCCGGCAAGGTCGCCTCAAATCCGGCAGTCGCCATATTTCCGGCAAAGTCGCCATAAATCCGGCAAGGTCGCGACAAATACGGCAAGGTCCCCATATTTCCAGCAAGGTCGCAATATTTCTGGCAAGGTCGCCACAATCCGGCAAGCTCGCCATGTTTCCGACAAGGTCGCCGTAAATCCGGCAAGGTCGCCACAAATCCGGCAAGGTCGCTATATTTCCGCCAAGGTCGCCATATTTCCGGCAAGGTCGCCACAAATCCGGCAATGTCCCCATATTTCCAGCAAGGTTGCAATATTTCCGGCAAGGTCGACACAAATCCGGCGAGGTCGCCATATTTCAGGCAAGGTCGCCACAAATCCGGCAAGGTCGTCATAAACCCGTCAAGGTCGACACAAATCCGGCAATGTCGCTATATTTCCGACAAGTTCGCAATATTTCCGGCAAGGTCGCCACAAATCCGGCAAGGTCGCCATATTTCCGGAAAAGGTCGCCATAAATCCGGCAAGGTCGCCACAAAACCGGCAAGTTCCCCATATTTCCAGCAAGGTCGCAATATTTCCGGCAAGATCGCCACAAATCCGGCGAGGTCGCCATATTTCCGGCAAGGTCGCCATGAATGCGGCAAGGTCGCCACAAATCCGGCGAGGTCGCCACAAATCCGGCGAGGTCGCCATATTTCCGGCAAGGTCACCACAATTCCGGCAAGGTCGCCATAAATCCGGCGAGTACGCCATATTTCCGGCGAGGTCGCCACAAATCCGGAAAGGTCGCCAGAAATCGGGCGAGGTCGCCATATTTCCGGCAAGGTCGCCACAAATCCGGCAAGGTCGCCATAAAACCGGCAAGGCCGCCACAAATCCGGCAAGGTCGCCATATTTCCGGCAAGGTCGCCATAAATCCGGCAAGGTCGCCATATATCCGACGAGGTCGCCATATTTACGGCAAGGTCGCCACAAATCTGGCATGGTCACCATAAATCCGGCAAGGTCGCCTCAAATCGGGCAAGGACGCCATCTTTCCGGCAAGGTCGCCACAAATCCGGCAAGGTCGCCATATTTCCGGCAAGGTCGCCATAAATCCGGCAAGGTTGCCACAAATCTGGCGAGGTCGCCATATTTCCGGCAAGGTCGCCATAAATCCGGCAAGGTCGCCAGAAATCCGGCGATGTCGCCATATTTCCGGCTAGGTCGCCTCAAATCCGGCAAGGTCGTCATAAATCCGGCAAGGTCGCCTCAAATCCGGCAATGTCGCCATATTTCCGGCAAAGTCGCCATACATCCGGCAAGGTCGCCACAAATACGGCAAGGTCCCCATATTTCCAGCAAGGTCGCAATATTTCCAGCAATGTCGCCACAAATCCGGCAGGTCGCCATTTTTCCGGCAAGGTCGCCATAAATCCGGCAAAGTTGCCACAAATCCGGCCAGGTCGCCATATTTCCGGCAAGGTGGCCATAAATCCGGCAAGGTCGCCACAAATCCGGCGAGGTCGCCATATTTCCGGCAAGGTCGCCACAAATCCGGTAAGGTCGTCATAAATCCGGCGAAGTCGCCATATTTCCGGCAAGGACGTCATAAATCCGGCAAGGTCGCCACAAATCCGGCAAGGTCCCCATATTTCCAGCAAGGTCGCAATACTTCCGGCAAGGTCGCCACAAATCCGGCAAGGTCGCCATATTTCCGGCAAGGTCGCCATAAATCCGGCAAGGTCGCCACAAATCCGGCAAGGACGCCACAAATCCGGCAAGGTCGCCATATTTCCGGCAAGGTCGCCACAAATGCGGCAAGGTCGCCATATTTCCGGCAAGGTCGCCATAAATCCTGCAAGGTCGCCACAAATCCAACAAGGTCGCCATATTTTCGGCAAGGTCGCCATATTTCCGGCAAGGTTGCCATATTTCCGGCAAGGTCCCCACAAATCCAGCAAGGTCGCCATATTTCCATCATGGTCGCCATAAATTCGGCAAGGTCGCCACAAATCCGGCAAGGTCGCCATAAAGCCGGTGAGGTAGCCATAAGTACGGCAAGGTGCCACAAAACCAGCGAGGTCGCCATATTCCCTGCCAGGTCGACATAAATCCGGCAAGGTCGCCATAAATCCGGCGAGGTCGCCACAAATCCGGCGAGATCGCCATATTTCCGGCAAGGTCGCCACAAATCCGCCAAGGTCGCCACAAATCCGGTGAGGTAGCCATAAATCCGGCAAGGTCGCCACATATCCAGCGAGGTCGCCATATTCCCGGCAAAGTCGCCATAAATCCGGCAAGGTCGCCATAAATCCGGCAAGGTCGCCACAAATCCGGCGAGATCGCCATATTTCCGGCAAGGTCGCCACAATTCCGGCAAGGTCGCCACAAATACGGCAAGGTCCCCATATTTCCAGCAAGGTCGTAATATTTCTGGCAAGGTCGCCATAAACCCGGTGAGATCGCCATATTTCCGGCAACGTCGGCATAAATCCGGCGAGGTCGCCATATTTCCGGCAAGGTCGCCATAAATCCGGCAAGGTTGCCAAAAATCCGGCAAGGTCCCCATATTTCCAGCAAGGTCGCAATATTTCCGGCAAGGTCGCCACAAATCCGGCAAGGTCGCCATATTTCCGGTGATGTCGCCATATATCCGGCTAGGTCGCCACAAATCCGGCAAGGTCGTCATAAATCCGGCAAGGTCGCCTCAATTCCGGCAATATCGCCATATTTCCGGCGAATTCGCCATACATCCGGCAAGGGCGCCACAAATACGGCAAGGTCCCCATATTTCCAGCAAGGTCGCAATATTTCCAGCAAGGTCGCCACAAATCCGGCAGGTCGCCCTATTTCCGGCAAGGTCGCCATAAATCCGGCAAGGTTTCCACAAATCCGGCAAGGTCGCCATATTTCCGGCAAGGTGGCCATAAATCCGGCAAGGTCGCCACAAATCCGGCGAGGTCGCCATATTTCCGGCAAGGTCGCCACAAATCCGGCAAGGTCGTCATAAATCCGGCATGGTCGCCACAAATACGGCGAGATCGCCATATTTCCGGCAAGGTCGCCACAAATCCGCCAAGGTCGCCACAAATCCGGTGAGGTAGCCATAAATCCGGCAAGGTCGCCACATATCCAGCGAGGTCGCCATATTCCCGGCAAAGTCGACATAAATCCGGCAAGGTCGCCATAAATCCGGCAAGGTCGCCACAAATCCGGTGAGATCGCCATATATCCGGCAAGGTCGCCACAATTCCGGCAAGGTCGCCACAAATACGGCAAGGTCCCCATATTTCCAGCAAGGTCGTAATATTTCTGGCAAGGTCGCCATAAACCCGGCGAGATCGCCATATTTCCGGCAACGTCGGCATAAATCCGGCGAGGTCGCCATATTTCCGGCAAGGTCGCCATAAATCCGGCAAGGTTACCAAAAATCCGGCAAGGTCCCCATATTTCCAGTAAGGTCGCAATATTTCCGGCAAAGTCGCCACAAATACGGCAAGGTCCCCATATTTCCAGCAATGTCGCAATATTTCCAGCAAGGTCGCCACAAATCCGGCAGGTCATCATATTTCCGGCAAGGTCGCCATAAATCCGGCAAGGTTGCCACAAATCCGGCGAGGTCGCCATATTTCCGGCAAGGTCGCCATAAATCCGGCAAGGTCATCATAAATCCGGCAAGGTTGCCTCAAATCCGGCAATGTCGCCATATTTCCGGCAAAGTCGCCATAAATCCGGCATGGTCGCCACAAATGCGGCAAGGTCCCCATATTTCCAGCAAGGTCGCAATATTTCTGGCAAGGTCGCCACAAATCCGGAAGGTCGCCACAATTCGGGCAAGGTCGCCACAAATCCGGCGAGGTCGCCATTTTTTCGGCAAGGGCGCCTCAAATCCGGCAAGGTCGCCATATTTCCGGCAAGGTCGCCACAAATTCGGCAAGGTCGACATATTTCCGACATGGTCGCCATAAATCCGGAAAGGTCGCCACAAATCCGGCAAGGTCGACATATTTCCGGCAAGGTCGCCACAAATCCGGCAAGGTCGCCTCAAATCCGGCAAGGTCGCCATATTTCCGGCAAGGTCGCCATAAATCTTGCAAGGTCGCCACAAATCCAACAAGGTCGCCATATTTTCGGCAAGGTCGCCATATTTCCGGCAAGGTTGCCATATTTCCGGCAAGGTCGCCACAAATCCAGCAAGGTCGCCATATTTCCATCAAGGTCGCCATAAATTCGGCAAGGTCGCCACAAATCCGGCAAGGTCGCCATAAAGCCGGTGAGGTAGCCATAAGTACGGCAAGGTCGCCACAAAACCAGCGAGGTCGCCATATTGCCGGCAAGGTCGACATAAATCTGGCAAGATCGCCATATTTCCGGCAAGGTCGCCACAAATCCGGCAAGGTTGCCACAAATCCGGTGAGGTAGCCATAAATCCGGCAAGGACGCCACAAATCCGGCAAGGTCGCCATATTTCCGGCAAGGTCGCCACAAATCCGGCAAGGTCGCCATATTTCCGACATGGTCGCCATAAATCCGGAAAGGTCGCCACAAATCCGGCAAGGTCGACATATTTCCGGCAAGGTCGCCACAAATCCGGCAAGGTCGCCTCAAATCCGGCAAGGTCGCCATATTTCCGGCAAGGTCGCCATAAATCCTGCAAGATCGCCACAAACCAACAAGGTCGCCATATTTTCAGCAAGGTCGCCATATTTCCGGCAAGGTTGCCATATTTCCGGCAAGGTCGCCACAAATCCAGCAAGGTCACCATATTTCCATCAAGGTCGCCATAAATCGGCAAGGTCGCCACAAATCCGGCAAGGTCGCCATAAAGCCGGTGAGGTAGCCATAAGTACGGCAAGGTCGCCACAAAAACCAGCGAGGTCGCCATATTCCCGGCAAGGTCGACATAAATCCAGCAAGGTCGCCATAAATCCGGCGAGGGTCGCCACAAATCCGGCGAGATCGCCATATTTCCGGCAAGGTCGCCACAAATCCGGCAAGGTCGCCACAAATCCAGCGAGGTCGCCATATTCCCGGCAAAGTCGACATAAATCCGGCAAGGTCGCCATAAATCCGGCAAGATCGCCACAAATCCGGCGAGATCGCCATATTTCCGGCAAGGTCGCCACAATTCCGGCAAGGTCGCCACAAGAACGGCAAGGTCCCCATATTTCCAGCAAGGTCGCAATATTTCTGGCAAGGTCGCCATAAACCCGGCGAGATCGCCATATTTCCGGCAACGTCGGCATAAATCCGGCGAGGTCGCCATATTTCCGGCAAGGTCGCCATAAATCCGACATGGTCGCGCCACAAATCCGGCGAAGTCGCCATATTTCCGGCAAGGACGTCATAAATCCGGCAAGGTCGCCACAAATCCGGCAAGATCCCCATATTTCCAGCAAGGTCGCAATATTTTCCGGCAAGGTCGCCACAAATCCGGCAAGGTCGCCATATTTCCGGCAAGGTCGCCATAAATCCGGCAAGGTCGCCACAAATCCGGCAAGGACGCCACAAATCCGGCAAGGTCGCCATACTTCCGGCAAGGTCGCCACAAATCCGGCAAAGTCGCCCATATTTCCGACATGGTCGCCATAAATCTGGAAAGTTCGCCACAAATCCGGCAAGGTCGACATATTTTCGGCAAGGTCGCCACAAATCCCGGCAAGGTCGCCTCAAATCCGGCAAGGTCGCCATATTTCCGGCAAGGTCGCCACAATTCCGGCAAGGTCGCAAAATACGGCAAGGTCCCCATATTTCCAGCAAGGTCGCAATATTTCTGGCAAGGTCGCCATAAACCCGGCGAGATCACCATATTTCCGGCAACGTCGGCATAAATCCGGCGAGGTCACCATATTTCCGGCAAGGTCGCCATAAATACGACATGGTCGCCACAAATCCGGCGAAGTCGCCATATTTCCGGCAAGGACGTCATAAATCCGGCAAGGTCGCCACAAATCCGGCAAGGTCCCCATATTTCCAGCAAGGTCGCAATATTTCCGGCAAGGTCGCCACAAATCCGGCAAGGTCGCCATATTTCCGGCAAGGTCGCCATAAATCCGGCAAGGGTCGCCATAAATCCGGCAAGGTCGCCACAAATCCGGCAAGGACGCCACAAATCCGGCAAGGTCGACATATTCCGGCAAGGTCGCCACAAATCCGGCAAGGTCGCCTCAAATCCGGCAAGGTCGCCATATTTCCGGCAAGGTCGCCACAAATCCTGCAAGGTCGCCACAATCCAACAAGGTCGCCATATTTCGGCAAGGTCGCCATATTTCCGGCAAGGTTGCCATATTTCTGCAAGGTCGCCACAAATCCAGCAAGGTCGCCATATTTCCATCAAGGTCGCCATAAATTCGGCAAGGTCGCCACAAATCCGGCAAGGTCGCCATAAGCCGGTGACGTAGCCATAAGTACGGCAAGGTCGCCACAAAACCAGCGAGGTCGCCATATTCCCGGCAAGGTCGACATAAATCCGGCAAGGTCGCCATAAATCCGGCAAGGTCGCCATAAAACCCGGCGAGATCGCCATATTTCCGGCAACGTCGGCAAAAATCCGGTGAGGTCGCCATATTTCCGGCAAGGTCGCCATAAATCCGACATGGTCGCCACAAATCCGGCGAAGTCGCCATATTTCCGGCAAGGACGTCATAAATCCGGCAAGTTCGCCACAAATCCGGCAAGGTCCCCATATTTCCAGCAAGGTCGCAATATTTCCGGCAAGGTCGCCACAAATCCGGCAAGGTCGCTGTAAAGTATGTATAACGAGGCATCGTTACTTTACTATCTTTATTCATACTGGAGCATTACACATTGCACTAGCTGTACGTGGTCTGTCACAGGAACTAGAGAGCGATCTGTGGGTGGGGAGGTTGTAGATATACTTGTGATATGAGGAGTGGTTTAGTAGGTATGAGGTCACTATGTTAAAGGCACATGCATATCTACATCTTCCTCTTCGAAACGACAGGCAAATACAATGGTGACATGGCGACCACGGCTCATGCGCTAGGATAGTTAAACAAAATCGCCATAGCGGTCAGGCGGTTTGACAAGACGTCCCGCCCGGGTTCGCGTCTCGCCATCCACCCTTCCTGCAGGAGGAAGAGGCACTGGCGGGGACAGACGAACCTGAAAGGGAGAAACGGGAGGAGACGGAGGAGACCGCGGCACCGAACCAGGAGGGGATGCGAGATCGGGACCGGGAAGAGCGCGGGCAGGCGAGCGAGGACTAGTCGGAGTGGGGTGGAACGGAAGGGGCTGAGGAGGAGCAGAACGTTTGCATGTCAGGAAGGACGGGCAGAGCAACGGCCCTGACGCGAAACAGGCAGTGGAGGGATCCGCGGCAGGAGGACGCGGCTCGTTGACGAGCCGAAGGTGCTGGCGGGACCGTCGGTAAATGGCTCCAGCGTGGTCGACGAGATAGGACCTGGGCGACCCCGCAGAGCCGACGACGGTAGCGAGCTTGGAGTGACCGGGAGCGGTCTGCATACGGACAACTTGACCGGGGAAGAGGCGCGGCAGCGGGTGGCAGGACCTGTCATGGGAACGCTGTTGGACGTCGTGCCTGAAGGCAATGCGTTTCTGAACCGCCGCAGGTGGGAGGATGGAGGGTATGAGGGAGCGCTGGGCCACAGGGAGCGGGAGTCTGGTAGCGCGAGACATGAGCCGCTGAGCAGGTGAACCCATGGCAGAGTCGCGGGAAATGTTCCGAAGGTTGAGGAGGGCCAGATGGAAGTCGGAGTTAATGCCACCACACTGTTCCAACAGGTGCTTCGCGCTGCGGACTGCGCGCTCGGCCAAACCGTTGCTTTGCGGGTACTCCGGGCTGCTGGGGAAATGGCGGAAGTTCCATCTGGAAGCGAACGCTTTAAACTCGGAGCTCGTGAACTGGCTGCCATTGTCCGACTGCAGGCTTGCCGGGGGGCCAAAAGTGCCAAAATGAGGGTACAACCTATCGATGACGGCCGAAGAGATTATGGAATGCAGCCGGTCGACCACAAACCAGCTGGAGTAGGAGTCAACGAGAACCAGGAAATGTGTGCCCCGCCACTCGAAAATGTCAGCGGCAAGCGCCATCCAGGGCAGTTCGGGCGCGGGCTGCTGCAGAAGCGGCTGACGCTGCTGGTGGGGGGCGAGGCTGTTGCAGGTGGAACACGAGGAGACCCTCTCCCGGATGTATTTTGCCATATCCGGCCAATAGACCTGGCTCCTGGCGAGAGACACGGTGGCTTCGGCCCCAGGATGACCGCGGTGAGCGACTTGAAAATAGTGGTCGTGCAGCGCCACGGGCACGACCACCTTGTGACCCTTCACCACCACGCCGTCGTGCAGTACGAGCTCGTCCCGGACCAGGAAGTAGGGCACGGCACCAGCCGGCAATGCCGAACGACGGTCAGGCCAGCCCTGCCGGATGACGGCAGACAGCTGTTGCAGGGCAGGGTCATTGGTGGTGTGTTCAACCAGGGACTTCAGCTGCTGTGAGGGGACGATGTTCAATCGTAGCACCAATAGCTCAGACATTTCATATTGGTGGCGAGCGGTGGACGTCAGCGGGGCGCGAGACAACGTGTCGGCCACGAACATGTCCTTGCCCTTACGATAAACCACCGTGAACGTGAAGCGCTGGAGCTGCAGCATCATGCGCTGCAGGCGTGATGAGGCCACATGGATCGACTTGTTGAGGATGGTGACAAGTGGCTGATGGTCAGTTTCAACGGTGAAAGTGTTGCCCACGATGTAGTCCCGGAATTTGGAGCAGGCAAACACCACGGCCAGTAGCTCCTTCTCAATCTGCGCGTAGTGCTGTTCGGTGGCGGTCATGGTGCGGGACGCGAAGGAGACAGGCAGCTGCAGGCCGTCATGGACCTGGAGACAGGCGGCACCGAGTCCGAACTGAGAGGCGTCGCAGGTGAGGACAATGGGACGCTGCAGGTCAAAGAACTTGGGCGTGGGGGTGCTGATCAGCTTAGACTTAAGAATGTCGAATGCCTTCTGATGGTTGGGTAACCAAAGCCAGGACGTGTCCTTTTTGATCAGATCCCTCAGGGGAGCGCTGAGCTCGCTGAGGTCGGGGATGAACTTCCCCAGGTAGTTTACCAAGCCTAGGAAGCGTTGCAGGCCTGCCACATTGGTAGGAGGGGGCATCCCTGAGATGGCAGCCGTCTTCTGCGGGTCTGGCTTTAACCCCTCGGCGGTGAAATACATGTCCAACATAGGTGACCTCCGAGACGCGGAATCGGCACTTCTTGGGGTTCAATTTCAAGTTGATTTGCCGGGCCCGGTCTAGGACCTGTCGGAGGTTGACATCGTGTTCGGCAACGTCCTTACCGTAAACGAGGATGTCGTCAACAATTATGGCGCAAGGTAGACCTAAAAACAACTGCTCCATTGTCCGCTGTAACACCTCGCTGGCGGAGTTGATGCCGAATGGCATTCGGAGGAACCGAAACCTTCCGTAGGGGGTGGCGAAAGTTGTCAAAATGGACGACCGATCGTCCAGTGGTATCTGCCAGAAGGAGCTTTTGGCATCCGAGGACAGAAAAAACCGTTGCTGGACCAACCTGTGCAGCGACTTCTTCCACCGTTCTCATAGGGTAGTGAGGGCGTCTAATGGCCAGGTTGAGGTCTTTGGGGTTGATGCAGATGCGTATCTCGCTCATGTCCTTTTTAGCCGCAACAACCATGGAAGAGACCCAGCTGGTGGGCTCGACGACCGCCTTTAGGATGCCCATTTGTACCATACTGTGTAGGGTCGCCTCCACTCTGTCCCTCATGGCGAAGGAGACACGGTGAGGAGCATGGACCACAGGAACGATCTTAGGGTCCACTACAATCTTGTAGCTGCAGGGTAGTTTGCCTAGCTTATCATCAAAGCGGTCGGGATAATCGGCCAGCGGGTCCATAAGAGTCTGCACCTGGTGGATGTCACGGTGAAAGGACACCAGTCCCATTTCCTGGCATGCCTGGATCCCCAGCAGGGGAATGCATTTTCGATTGAGGAGATAGAAGGTGAGGGGCCGAGAGGTCTCTAGTATCTTACAGCGTAGCGTGGCCTTGCCCACAGGAGTAAGAATCTCCCCACCGTAGGCATGCAAGGTTGAGCTCTGGGAAAATATCTGCTCATTAGTTCTTATCTGGTTGAAAAGAGATGTTGACATTACGTTGGCCACAGCCCCCGTGTCGATCTTAGCAGTGAAGGTCGAGTTGTTCACAGTGACTAGCACAGAAGGGTCCGTTATCATAGCAGGTGCGTCCAACACGGTAAACAAGTTGGTTTCCCCCTGAGAGGAGTCAGATGCAGAAACAGACTGTTCATCGAAATAGCACTGGGAGCTGAGCTCACTGTCAGCTTGTAGAAGGTTGTTTAAATTTCCCCTTCGAGCAGCGACAGGCTTCCCACGGGAACGACAAGCCGCAGCAAAATGGTTCAATTTTTTGCAGACATTACACGTTTTCCCCAAGGCAGGGCACACATTGAATTGATGAGTCGTGAAGTTGCAATTAGGGCACCTTTGCCGGGTACCTCCCCCTGTAGCAGCACCGAACCCCGGGGCGCGTCCCCCTCGAGCAGCGAGCGACCCCGGGGGTCGCGACAGGGGTGTGTTGATGAGATGACTGGGAGTGTTGGCAAAGTTGATCGCCTGCTCAGCCGGCGACGCCGCCGAGGAAACAGCTTCAGCTAAGCGAGTAGCGTGCATAGCATCGGCTAAAGTCAGATCCGGCTTGCGCAGAAGTTCGGCCCTGAGCTTCTCATCACGGAGACCGTAAACCAGAAGGTCCCTGAGAATCTCATCGGGGTTCCACGCGTGGAGGCGGCAGCGCCTGCCGAGGTGCCGCAGCGCAATGACATAGTTCTCAGCAGATTCCCCGGGGAGCTGACGCCACGCGAACAGTTTAAAACGTTCTAAGATGCAGTTTGTCGGAATGTCACAAATAGCGTCAAACTTAGCCAACAGACATACCGGGTCCCGAGCTGATTCTCCCGCAGCGTAGACGAAGAAGTCGGAGCGAGTCAGGGCCTCGGGACCAGCCAAGTTGAGAAGAAGAGAGGCTTTGAGAGCGGCGGTGGCGTCAGGCTGAGCGATCGTGAAATAGTGTTCAAAGTCACGTTTGAATACGTCCCATCGAAGGGCGATGTCTAAATCGAAAACGAGCACATCGGGCTTACGGGCAGAAGAGGCCATGACAAAGAAATGGGAGGGCGGGGGAAACAAAAAAATGGGACAAAATTAAATGATAAACCGATAAACAGGAGGCGCAAGGTAAGTTATTTGACACCATGTAAAGTATGTATAACGAGGCATCGTTACTTTACTATCTTTATTCATACTGGAGCATTACACATTGCACTAGCTGTACGTGGTCTGTCACAGGAACTAGAGAGCGATCTGTGGGTGGGGAGGTTGTAGATATATTTGTGATATGGGGAGTGGTTAGTAGGTATGAGGTCACTATGTTAAAGGCACATGCATATCTCATGTACAGTCGCCATATTTCCGGCAAGGTCGCCATAAATCCGGCAAGGTCGCCACAAATACATAGATACATAGAAAATAGGTGCAGGAGTAGGCATTCGGCCCTTCGAGCCTGCACCGCCATTCAATACGATCATGGCTGATCATCCAACTCAGTATCCCGTACCTGCCTTCTCTCCATACCCCCTGATCCCTTTAGCCACAAGGGCCACATCTAATTCCTTCTTAAATGTAGCCAATGAACTGGCCTCAACTACCCTCTGTGGCAGAGAGTTCCAGAGATTCACCACTCTCTGTGTGAAAAAGTTTTTCCTCATCTCGGTCCTAAAGGATTTCCCCCTTATCCTTAAGCTGTGACCCCTTGTCCTGGACTTCCCAACATCGGGAACAATCTTCCTGCATCTAGCCTGTCCAACCCCATAAGAATCTTGTACGTTTCTGTAAGATCCCCTCTCAATCTCCTAAATTCTAGCGAGTATAAGCCAAGTCTATCCAGTCTTTCTTCATATGAAAGTCCTGACATCCCCAGGAATCAGTCTGGTGAACCTTCTCTGCACTCCCTCTATGGCTATAATGTCCTTCCTCAGATTTGGAGACCAAAACTGTACGCAATACTCCAGGTGTGGTCTCACCAAGACCCTGTACAACTGCAGTAGAACCTCGCTGCTCCTATACTCAAATCCTCTTGCTATGAAGGCCAACATACCATTCGCTTTCTTCACTGCCTGCTGCACCTGCATGCCTACTTTCAATGACTGGTGTACCATGACACCCAGGTCTCGCTGCATCTCCCCATTTCCTAATCGGCCACCATTTAGATAATAGTCTGCCTTCCCGTTTTTGCTACCAAAGTGGATAACCTCACATTTATCCACATTATACTGCATCTGCCAAACATTTGCCCACTCACCCAGCCTATCCAAGTCACCTTGCAGTCTCCTAGCATCCTCCTCACAGCTAACACTGCCCCCCAGCTTAGTGTCATCCGCAAACTTGGAGATGTTGCTTTCAATTCCCTCGTCCAGATCATTAATATAAATTGTAAATAGCTGGGGTCCCAGCACTGAGCCTTGCGGTACCCCACTAGTCACTGCCTGCCATTGTGAAAAGGACCCGTTTACTCCTACTCTTTGCTTCCTGTTTGCCAGCCAGTTCTCTATCCACATCAATACTGAACCCCCAATACCGTGTGATTTAAGTTTGTATCCTAATCTCTTATGTGGTACCTTGTCGAAAGCCTTCTGAAAGTCCAGATACAACACATCCACTGGTTCTCCCCTATCCACTCTACTAGTTACATCCTCGAAAAATTCTATAAGATTCGTCAGACACGATTTACCTTTCGTAAATCCATGCTGACTTTGTCCAATGATTTCACCACTTTCCAAATGTGCTGCTATCCCATCTTTAATAACTGACTCTAGCAGTTTCCCCACTACCGATGTTAGACTAACTGGTCTGTAATTCCCCGTTTTCTCTCTCCCTCCCTTCTTAAAAAGTGGGGTTACGTTTGCTACCCTCCAATCCTCAGGAACTACTCCAGAATCTAAAGAGTTTTGAAAAATTATCACTAATGCATCCACTATTTCTGGAGCTACTTCCATAAGTACTCTGGGATGCAGCCTATCTGGCCCTGGTGATTTATCGGCCTTTAATCCATTCAATTTACCCAACACCACTTCCCGACTAACCTGGATTTCACTCAGTTCCTCCATCTCCTTTGACCCGCGGCCCCCTGCTATTTCCGGCAGATTATTTATGTCTTCCTTAGTGAAGACGGAACCAAAGTAGTTATTCAATTGGTCTGCCATATCCTTGTTCCCCATGATCAATTCACCTGTTTCTGACTGCAAGGGACCTACATTTGATTTAACTAATCTCTTTCTCTTTACATATCTATAAAAACTTTTGCAGTCAGTTTTTATGTTCCCTGCCAGTTTCCTTTCATAATCTATTTTCCCTTTCCTAATTAAGCCCTTTGTCCTCCTCTGCTGGTCTCTGAATTTCTCCCAGTCCTCTGGTATGCTGCTTTTTCTAGCTAATTTGTACGCATCATCTTTTGCTTTGATACTATCCCTGATTTCCCTTGTTATCCACGGATGCACTACCTTCCTTGATTTATTCTTTTGCCAAACTGGGATGAACAATTTTTGTAGTTCATCCATGCAGTCTTTAAATGCCTTCCATTGCATATCCACCGTCAACCCTTTTAGAACTAATTGCCAGTCAATCTTGGCCAATTCACATCTCATACCCTCAAAGTTACCTTTCTTTAAGTTCAGAACTGTTGTTTCTGAATTAACAATGTCACTCTCCATCCTAATGAAGAACTCAACCATATTATGATCACTCTTGCCCAAGGGGGCACGCACAACAAGTCTGCTAACTAACCCTTCCTCATTACTCAATACCCAGTCTAGAATAGCCTGCTCTCTCGTTGGTTCCTCTACATGTTGGTTTAGATAACTATCCCTCATACATTCCAAGAAATCCTCTTCCTCAGCACCCCTGCCAATTTGATTCACCCAATCTATATGTAGATTGAAGTCACCCATTATAACTGTTTTGCCTTTGTTGCACGCATTTCTAATTTCCTGTTTGATGCCATCCCCAACTTCACTACTACTGCTAGGTGGCCTGTACACAACGCCCACCAGCGTTTTCTGCCCCTTAGTGTTTCGCAGCTCTACCCATACCGATTCCACATCCTCCAAGCTAATGTCCTTCCTTTCCACTGCGTTAATCTCCTCTCTAACCAGCAACGCTACCCCACCTCCTTTTCCTTTCTCTCTATCCCTCCTGAATATTGAATATCCCTGGATGTTCAGCTCCCAGCCTTGGTCACCTTGGAGCCATGTCTCCGTGATCCCAACTATATCATAATCATTAATTGCTATCTGCACGTTCAACTCATCCACCTTATTACGAATGCTCCTTGCATTGAGACACAAAGCCTTCAGGCTTGTTTTTACAACGCTCTTACCCCTTATACAATTATGTTGAAAAGTGGCTCTTTTTGATTTTTGCCCTGAATTTGTCTGCCTGCCACTTTTACCTTTCACCTTGCTACCTATTGCTTCCGCCCGCATTTTACACCCCTCTGTTTCTCTGCTCACCCATTTAAGAACCCCACCACCTCTTATTCTCCTGTTTATTATTGTTTTCTTCTTTCACCCCTACATGTTGGGTCTGAGTGCTTTCCTTCTCTGCCTCCTGCCTCACACACTGTCTAATAGCATTCTCTATTTGAGTCCCTCCCCCCAACCATTCTAGTTTAAAGTCTCCCCAGTAGCCTTTGCAGATCTCCCCGCCAGGATATCAGTCCCCCTCAGGTTCAAGTGCAACCCATCCTTTTTGTACAGGTCGAACCTTCCACAAAAGAAGTCCCAATGATCCAGAAATTTGAATCCCTGCCTTCTGCACCAGTCCTTCAGCCACGCATTTATCCTCCACCTCGCTCCATTCCTACTCTCACTGTCGCGTGGTACAGGCAGTAATCCCGAGATTGTTACCTTTGCTGTCCTTCTCTTTAACTCCCCTCCTAACTCCCTAAATTCTCCTTTCAGGACCTCTTCTCTTTTTTTACCTATGTCATTGGTACCTATATGTATCACGACCTCGGGCTCCTCTCCCTGCCCTTTCAGGATGTCTTGGACACGTTGGGACACATCACAGACCCTGGCACCCGGGAGGCAAACTACCATCCGGGTCTCCGACTGCGTCCACAGAATCGCCTGTCTGACCCCCTAACTATAGAGTCCCCTATTAATATTGCCCTCCTCTTCTTTTCCTTACCCTTCTGAGCAACAGGACCGGTCTCTATACCGGAGGCCCGGCCGCTGTCGCTACCCCCAGGTAGGCTGTCCACCCCAACAGTGCTCAAACAGGAGTACTTATTGTCAAGGTGTACAGCCACCGGGGTACTCTCTAGTCCCTGCCTGTGCCCCTTGCCTCTCCCAACCGTGATCCACTTGCCTGCCTCCTGTGGTGTTGGAGTGACCACATCCCTGTAACTCCTCTCAATTACTTCCTCGCTCTCCCTGACCAGACGGAGGTCATCGAGCTGCTGCTCCAGGTTCCTAATACGGTCCATTAGGAGCCCCATCTCGATACACCTGGCGCAGATGTGGACGTCTGGAGGGCTATCTGACTCCATGACTTCTCACATCTGACATCCAGAACAGTAAACTGCCCTGGCCGTCATACTCCCCTTACCCTGGATAGAATATAAAACAAACTGATAGAATACAAAACAAACTGCTACAATACAAAACAAACTGCTACAATACAAAACAAACTGCTACAATACAAAACAAACTGCTACAATACAGTACAATCAGCAGGGATCTGACTCCCAATCAGCTGCTCCCTCTTGTCTGCGTCCACCAATCAGCGGCTTCCTCAAACCCACTTGTTTTTGAAGTGGAACGTTGCCGATTTGGGTTCCTTTTTAAGTCCTACCGCTCGGTTGTAGCTCCTCCCTCAGCGACCTCTCCAACGGCTTTCGGATCTCTGTTAGGAACAAGCCCCCGCGCTCCTTTTTAAGTCCTACCGCTCGGTTGTAGCTCCTCCCTCAGCGACCTCTCCAACGGCTTTCGGATCTCTGTTAGGAACAAGCCCCCGCGCTCCTTTTTAAGTCCTACCGCTCGGTTGTAGCTCCTCCCTCAGCGACCTCTCCAACGGCTTTCGGATCTCTGTTAGGAACAAGCCCCGCGCTCCTTTTTAAGTCCTACCGCTCGGTTGTAGCTCCTCCCTCAGCGACCTCTCCAACGGCTTTCGGATCTCTGTTAGGAACAAGCCCCCGCGCTCCTTTTTAAGTCCTACCGCTCGGTTGTAGCTCCTCCCTCAGCGACCTCTCCAACGGCTTTCGGATCTCTGTTAGGAACAAGCCCCCGCGCTCCTTTTTAAGTCCTACCGCTCGGTTGTAGCTCCTCCCTCAGCGACCTCTCCAACGGCTTTCGGATCTCTGTTAGGAACAAGCCCCCCGCGCTCCTTTTTAAGTCCTACCGCTCGGTTGTAGCTCCTCCCTCAGCGACCTCTCCAACGGCTTTCGGATCTCTGTTAGGAACAAGCCCCGCGCTCCTTTTTAAGTCCTACCGCTCGGTTGTAGCTCCTCCCTCAGCGATCTCTCCAACGGCTTTCGGATCTCTGTTAGGAACAAGCCCCCGCGCTCCTTTTTAAGTCCTACCGCTCGGTTGTAGCTCCTCCCTCAGCGACCTCTCCAACGGCTTTCGGATCTCTGGCAAGGACGCCACAAATCCGGCAAGGTCGCCATAAATCCGGAAAGGTCGACACAAATCCGGCAAGGTCGACATATTTCCGGCAAGGTCGCCACAAATCCGGCAAGGTCGCCTCAAATCCGGCAAGGTCGCCATATTTCCGGCAAGGTCGCCATAAATCCTGCAAGGTCGCCACAAACCAACAAGGTCGCCATATTTTCAGCAAGGTCGCCATATTTCCGGCAAGGTTGCCATATTTCCGGCAAGGTCGCCACAAATCCAGCAAGGTCGCCATATTTCCATCAAGGTCGCCATAAATTCGGCAAGGTCGCCACAAATCCGGCAAGGTCGCCATAAAGCCGGTGAGGTAGCCATAAGTACGGCAAGGTCGCCACAAAACCAGCGAGGTCGCCATATTCCCGGCAAGGTGGACATAAATCCGGCAAGGTCGCCATAAATCCGGCGAGGTCGCCACAAATCCGGCGAGATCGCCATATTTCCGGCAAGGTCGCCACAAATCCGGCAAGGTCGCCACAAATCCAGCGAGGTCGCCATATTCCCGGCAAAGTCGACATAAATCCGGCAAGGTCGCCATAAATCCGGCAAGGTCGCCACAAATCCGGCGAGATCGCCATATTTCCGGCAAGGTCGCCACAAATCCGGCAAGGTCGCCTCAAATCCGGCAAGGTCGCCATATTTCCGGCAAGGTCGCCACAAATCTTGCAAGGTCGCCACAATCCAACAAGGTCGCCATATTTTCGGCAAGGTCGCCATATTTCCGGCAAGGTTGCCATATTTCTTGCAAGGTCGCCACAAATCCAGCAAGGTCGCCATATTTCCATCAAGGTCGCCATAAATTCGGCAAGGTCGCCACAAATCCGGCAAGGTCGCCATAAAGCCGGTGACGTAGCCATAAGTACGGCAAGGTCGCCACAAAACCAGCGAGGTCGCCATATTCCCGGCAAGGTCGACATAAATCCGACGGTCGCCACAAATCCGGCGAAGTCGCCATATTTCCGGCAAGGACGTCATAAATCCGGCAAGGTCGCCACAAATCCGGCAAGGTCCCCATATTTCCAGCAAGGTCGCAATATTTCCGGCAAAGTCGCCACAAATCCGGCAAGGTCGCCATATTTCCGGCAAGGTCGCCATATATCCGGCAAGGTCGCCACAAATCCGGCAAGGACGCCACAAATCCGGCAAGGTCGCCATATTTCCGGCAAGGTCGCCATAAATCCTGCAAGGTCGCCACAAACCAACAAGGTCGCCATATTTTCAGCAAGGTCGCCATATTTCCGGCAAGGTTGCCATATTTCCGGCAAGGTCGCCACAAATCCAGCAAGGTCGCCATATTTCCATCAAGGTCCCCATAAATTCGGCAAGGTCGCCCTAAATCCGGCAAGGTCGCCATAAAGCCGGTGAGGTAGCCATAAGTACGGCCAGGTCGCCACAAAACCAGCGAGGTCGCCATATTCCCGGCAAGGTCGACATAAATCCGGCAAGGTCGCCATAAATCCGGCGAGGTCGCCACAAATCCGGCGAGATCGCCATATTTCCGGCAAGGTCGCCACAAAACCGGCAAGGTCGCCACAAATCCGGTGAGGTAGCCATAAATCCGGCAAGGTCGCCACAAATCCAGCGAGGTCGCCATATTCCCGGCAAAGTCGACATAAATCCGGCAAGGTCGCCATAAATCCGGCAAGGTCGCCACAAATCCGGCGAGATCGCCATATTTCCGGCAAGGTCGCCACAATTCCGGCAAGGTCGCCACAAATACGGCAAGGTCCCCATATTTCAGCAAGGTCGCAATATTTCTGGCAAGGTCGCCATAAACACGGCGAGATCGCCATATTTCCGGCAACGTCGGCATAAATCCGGCGAGGTCGTCATATTTCCGGCAAGGTCGCCATAAATGCGACATGGTCGCCACAAATCCGGCGAAGTCGCCATATTTCCGGCAAGGACGTCATAAATCCGGCAAGGTCGCCACAAATCCGGCAAGGTCCCCATATTTCCAGCAAGGTCGCAATATTTCCGGCAAGGTCGCCACAAATCCGGCAAGGTCGCCATATTTCCGGCAAGGTCGCCATAAATCCGGCAAGGTCGCCACAAATCCGGCAAGGACGCCACAAATCCAGCAAGGTCGCCATATTTCCGGCAAGGTCGCCACAAATCCGGCAAGATCGCCATATTTTCAGCAAGGTCGCCATATTTCCGGCAAGGTTGCCATATTTCCGGCAAGGTCGCCACAAATCCAGCAAGGTCGCCATATTTCCATCAAGGTCCCCATAAATTCGGCAAGGTCGCCACAAATCCGGCAAGGTCGCCATAAAGCCGGTGAGGTAGCCATAAGTACGGCAAGGTCGCCACAAAACCAGCGAGGTCGCCATATTCCCGGCAAGGTCGACATAAATCCGGCAAGGTCGCCATAAATCCGGCGAGGTCGCCACAAATCCGGCGAGATCGCCATATTTCCGGCAAGGTCGCCACAAATCCGGCAAGGTCGCCACAAATCCGGTGAGGTAGCCATAAATCCGGCAAGGTCGCCACAAATCCAGCGAGGTCGCCATATTCCCGGCAAAGTCGACATAAATCCGGCAAGGTCGCCATAAATCCGGCAAGGTCGCCACAAATCCGGCGAGATAGCCATATTTCCGGCAAGGTCGCCACAAATCCGGCAAGGTCGCCACAAATACGGCAAGGTCCCCATATTTCCAGCAAGGTCGCAATATTACTGGCAAGGTCGCCATAAACACGGCGAGATCGCCATATTTCCGGCAACGTCGGCATAAATCCGGCGAGGTCGCCATATTTCCGGCAAGGTCGCCATAAATGCGACATGGTCGCCACAAATCCGGCGAAGTCGCCATATTTCCGGAAAGGACGTCATAAATCCGGCAAGGTCGCCACAAATCCGGCAAGGTCCCCATATTTTCCAGCAAGGTCGCAATATTTCCGGCAAGGTCGCCACAAATCCGGCAAGGTCGCCATATTTCCGGCAAGGTCGCCATAAATCCGGCAAGGTCGCCACAAATCCGGCAAGGACGCCACAAATCCAGCAAGGTCGCCATATTTCCGGCAAGGTCGCCATAAATCCGGCATGGTCGCCACAAATCCGGCGAAGTCGCCATATTTCCGGCAAGGACGTCATAAATCCGGCAAGGTCGCCACAAATCCGGCAAGGTCCCCATATTTCCAGCAAGGTCGCAATATTTCCGGCAAGGTCGCCACAAATCCGGCAAGGTCGCCATATTTCCGGCAAGGTCGCCATAAATCCGGCAAGGTCGCCACAAATCCGGCAAGGACGCCACAAATCCAGCAAGGTCGCCATATTTCCGGCAAGGTCGCCACAAATCCGGCAAGGTCGCCATATTTTCAGCAAGGTCGCCATATTTCCGGCAAGGTTTGCCATATTTCCGGCAAGGTCGCCACAAATCCAGCAAGGTCGCCATATTTCCATCAAGGTCCCTATAAATTCGGCAAGGTCGCCACAAATCCGGCAAGGTCGCCATAAAGCCGGTGAGGTTGCCATAAGTACGGCAAGGTCGCCACAAAACCAGCGAGGTCGCCATATTCCCGGCAAGGTCGACAGAAATCCGGCAAGGTCGCCATAAATCCGGCGAGGTCGCCACAAATCCGGCGAGATCGCCATATTTCCGGCAAGGTCGCCACAAATCCGGCAAGGTCGCCACAAATCCGGTGAGGTAGCCATAAATCCGGCAAGGTAGCCACAAATCCAGCGAGGTCGCCATATTCCCGGCAAGGTCGCCATAAATCCGGCAAGGTCGCCACAAATCCGGCAAGGTCGCCATATTTCCGACATGGTCGCCATAAATCCGGAAAGGTCGCCACAAATCCGGTGAGGTAGCCATAAATACGGCAAGGTAGCCACAAATCCAGCGAGGTCGCCATATTCTCGGCAAAGTCGACATAAATCCGGCAAGGTCGCCATAAATCCGGCAAGGTCGCCACAAATCCGGCGAGATCGCCATATTTCCGGCAAGGTCGCCACAATTCCGGCAAGGTCGCCACAAATACGGCAAGGTCCCCATATTTCCAGCAAGGTCGCAATATTTCTGGCAAGGTCGCCATAAACACGGCGAGATCGCCATATTTCCGGCAACGTCGGCATAAATCCGGCGAGGTCGCCATATTTCCGGCAAGGTCGCCATAAATGCGACATGGTCGCCACAAATCCGGCGAAGTCGCCATATTTCCGGCAAGGACGTCATAAATCCGGCAAGGTCGCCACAAATCCGGCAAGGTCCCCATGTTTCCAGCAAGGTCGCAATATTTCCGGCAAGGTCGCCACAAATCCGGCAAGGTCGCCATATTTCCGGCAAGGTCGCCATAAATCCGGCAAGGTCGCCACAAATCCGGCAAGGTCGCCACAAATCCGGCAAGGACGCCACAAATCCAGCAAGGTCGCCATATTTCCGGCAAGGTCGCCACAAATCCGGCAAGGTCGCCATATTTCCGACATGGTCGCCATAAATCCGGAAAGGTCGCCACAAATCCGGCAAGGTCGACATATTTCCGGCAAGGTCGCCACAAATCCGGCAAGATCGCCTCAAATCCGGCAAGGCCGCCATATTTCCGGCAAGGTCGCCATAAATCCTGCAAGGTCGCCATATTTCCGGCAAGGTTGCCATATTTCCGGCAAGGTCGCCACAAATCCAGCAAGGTCGCCATATTTCCATCAAGGTCGCCATAAATTCGGCAAGGTCGCCACAAATCCGGCAAGGTCGCCATAAAGCCGCTGATGTAGCCATAAGTACGGCAAGGTCGCCACAAAACCAGCGAGGTCGCCATATTCCCGGCAAGGTCGACATAAATCCGGCAAGGTCGCCATATATCCGGCGAGGTCGCCACAAATCCGGCGAGTACGCCATATTTCCGGCAAGGTGGCCACAAATCCGGCAAGGTCGCCACAAATCCGGTGAGGTAGCCATAAATCCGGCAAGGTCGCCACAAATCCAACGAGGTCGCCATATTCCCGGCAAATTCGCCATAAATCCGGCAAGTTCGCCATAAATCCGGCGAGGTCGCCACAAATCCGGCGAGATCGCCATATTTCCGGCAAGGTCGCCACAATTCCGGCAAGGTCGCCACAAATACGGCAAGATCCCCATATTTCCAGCAAGGTGGCCATATTTCCGGCAAGGTCGCCATAAATCCGACATGGTCGCCACAAATCCGGCGAGGACGCCATTTTCCGGCAAGGTCGCCATAAATCCGGCAAGGTCGTCATAAATCCGCCGTGGTCGCCATATTTCCGGCAAGGTCGCCATAAATCCGGCGAGGTCGCCATGTTTCCGGCAAGGTCGCCATAAAGCCAGCAAGTCGCCATAAATCCGGCGAGGTCGCCACATTTCCGGCAAGGTCGCGATAAATCCGAGAAGGTCGCCTTAAATCCGGCGAGGTCGCAATATTTCCGGCAAGGTCGCCATAAATCCGGCAAGGTCGCCATAAATCCGGCGTGGTAGCCATATTTCAGGCAAGGTCGACATAAATCCGGCATGGTCGCCATACTTCTGGCAAGGTCGACATAAATCCAGCGAGGACCCCATAAATCCGGCGAGGTCGCCCTATTTCTGGTAAGGTCGCCATAAATCCGGCGAGGTCGCCATATTTCCGGCAAGGCCATCATAAATCCGGCAAGGTCGCCATAAATAGGTCGAGGTCGCCATATTTCCGGCAAGGTCTCCATAAATCCCGCAAGGTCGCCATAAAACCGGCGAGGTCGCCATA
>JAXLNO010005227.1:40800-81612 GCA_038087875.1 Malacoraja senta | reverse complement strand
TACTCCTGCACCTATTTTCTATGTATCTATGTATCTATGTACCTGTCTAATGGGCCTGTCCCACTTACGCGACTCTTTCGGCGACTGCCGGCACCCCTCAAAGGTCGTTGCAGGTCGCCGAAAATGTTCAACATGTTGAAAATCCAGCGGTGACCAGAAAGACGCTACGACTCTTTGGGCGACTGTGGAGACGACTCACGGCCGTACAGGCGACACCCTGGCGACATGTCGCGGGATGAAGCCTGTATGGTCGCGAGTAGTCGACCAAAGAGTCGTACCTTCTCCTGGTCGCAGCTGGATTTTCAACATGTTGAAAATCTTTGGCGACCTGCAACGACCTATGACAGGTGACAGCAGTCGCCGAAAAAGTCGCTTAAGTGGGACAGGCCCATAACCGTCTGAAGAAGGGTCTCGACCCGAAACGTCACCCATTCCTTCTCTCCAGAGATGCTGCCTGTCCCGCTGAGTTACTCCAGCATTTTGTGTCTATTAACTGTTTCTTAAACATTGGGATAGTCCCAGCCTCAATTACCTCCTCTGGCAGCTTGTTCCATACACCCACCACCCTCTGTGCGAAAAAGCTACCCCTCATATTCCTATTAAATCTTTCCCCCTTCACCTTGAACCTATGTCCTCTGGTCCTTGATTCCACTACTCTGGGCAAGAGACTCTGTGCATCTGCCCGATCTATTCCTCTCATGATTTTATACTCCTCTGTAAGATCTATCAGAGAGGTTTGGTTAACAAAAAACAAAAATAACTTCAACACAAAATCCCAATCGGCATTCTTTGGAGCTGTTGTGGTAAATTAACAGTTCAGTTTCAGTTTAATTTATTGTCAAGTGTACCGAGGTACGGTGAAAAGCTTTTGTTGCGTGCTAACCAGTCAGCAGAAAGACAACACATGATTGCAATTGAGATATTTACAGTGTATAGATACATGATATGGGAATAATGTTTAGTGCAAGATAAAGCCAGCAAAGTCTGATCAAGGATAGTCCAAGGTAGACAAAAATGCTGGGGAAACTCAGCGGGTGAGGCAGCATCTATGGAGAGAAGAATACGTTTCAGGTCGAGACCCTTCTTCAGACTGAGAAAAAGGTCTGAAGAAAAGCCTCGATCCGAAACGTCACCTATTTTTTTCCGCCAGAGATGCTACCTGACCAGCTGAGTTACTCCAGCAATTTTGTGTCTTGAACATGGGTCGGTGATGTTTCGGGTCGGGACCGATCTTGAGGGTTAAATGTCACATTACTAATGTGTTGGTAGACAAAAATGCTGGAGAAACTCAGTGGATGAGGCAGCATCTATGGAGCGAAGGAATATGTGACGTTTCGGGTCGAGACCCTTCTAATTTGCTGGATCTTGCCTTGATATTCCCTGCAATACAACGTCGCCTATTTCTTCTCTCCATAGATGCTGCCTCACCCGCTGAGTTTCTCCACCATTTTTGTCCACCTTCGATTTTTCCAGCATCTGCATTTCCTTCTTAAACAAAGGATAGTCCAAGGAACACCAAAGAGGTAGATAGTAGGTCAGCACTGCTCTCTGGTTGCACTTCCTTGTTTCAACAATCCACCTACCCTGCCTTAGGCATCAGTGACATTGTTAAGGGCCTGTCCCAGTTGGCGATTTTGTCGGTGACTGCCGGCGTCATTGACTGACGTATCAGGGTCGCCGAAAGATTTTGAACGTTTCAAAATCCAGCGGCGACAAAAAAATGTCGCGACACTTGAGGAAACACCAGCGCGTCAATACGTCATCGCGCCGCGTCACGCCGTCACTTTTTCGGTGACCTGATACGTCAGTCAATGATGCCGGCAGTCGCCGAAAAAAATCGCCAAGTGGGACAGGCCCTTAAGAGTTGATAGGTCTCCTATAACAGAGACAAAATGCTGGAGTAACTCAACGGGACAGGTACGAGCTCTGGATGGAAGGAAAGGGTGACGTTTCGGGTCGAGACCCTTCTTCAGACAGAAGAAATCTGTAAACTAGCATCTGCGGTTCCTCCCTGCAGAACACTCCTCCAATGTGTGCTTACACCATCTTCTTATCGAGTCCACATCACAAGATTAGAAATTGTTCAGCCAGAGCTGAACACACTTAGTTTAGTTTAGAGATACAGCGCGGTTCAGCGCTGCCCAGCGATCCCCGCACATCAACATTATCCTACACCTACTAGGGTCAATTTTTACATTTACCAAGCCAATTAACCTACAAACCTTCGGAGTGTGGGAGGAAACCGAAGGAGAAACCCCACGCAGGTCACGAGGAGAACGTACAAACTCCGTACAGACAAGCACCCGTAGTCGGGATCCAACCCGGGTCTCCGGCCCTGCAGTTCGCTGTAATAGCCCTGTCCCACGGTACGAGTTCATTCCAAGAGCTCCTGAGTTTTTAAAAATCGAACTCGTGGTAAGCACGGAGAATGAACGTAGCGGGTACGTCGGAGCTCGGGACGTCTCTTAGCGGCTCGTACTCGGGAAGACTCGCTAACGGCAGGTAAGCACGGGAAGACGCGTGAAGATTTTTCGACATGTTGAAAAAATGTCCACGAGAGCCCCGAGTACCGACGACTGCGGCCATTACCGTAAATCTCCGAGTTCGAATCAGGGCAAATGAACTGGTACCGTGGGACAGGGCTTTAAGGCAGCAACTCTACCGCTGCGCCACCGTGACTGCCCTTCTCAGCATCTGCATACAATGGCGTCTTGCGCCTCTTGTGCTTCTTGTGCGAGGTGGTGGGAAAGGTTGGTGGAAACGGTGGCCGCGACATGAACGCTCTTTCCTAGAGCCCTGTTTACACCATGTTCGTTGGATATAATGTGACTGGTGAATGAGGTGGGTCGAATTGCTTAGTTCTGGCTGTTCTGGTCGCCCCTTTACAAGAAGGACATGGGGGCTTTGGAGAGGGTGTGGAAGAGGTTTGAGGTTTGCCAGAATGAAGAAGAGTTCCGGTCCGAAAAGTCACCTATCCATGTCCTCCACAGATGCTGCCCGACCTGCTGAGTTACTCCAGCACTTGGTGTCTTCTTTAAAAGCAGTATGATCGCTTAATTAGAAGGCATTGGCTTTAAGGAGAGGATGGTCGCACTTGGAATGTATTGTCCCGAACATTGGAGGTTGACAGGAGCCCTGATAGAAATGTATAAAATTATCATGGGCATAAATTATCACAACGCACGCTGTCTGTACGGAGTTTGCACGTTCTCCCCGTGACCTGCGTGGGCTTTCTCCTGGATCTCCGGTTTCCTCCCACACTCCTAAGACGTACAGGTTTGTAGGTTAATTGGCTTTGTATATAATGTAAATTGTCCCTAGTGTGTGCGGGGATCGCTGGTCGGCGCGGACTCGGTGGGGCCGAAGGGCCTGTTTCCGTGCTGTATCTCTAAAATAAAAAACTGAACGAAGCATTGAATCTTTTTTCCAGGGTGCAAATTTCAAAGATGGGGGCGTAGCTTTAAGGTGAGAGGGGCGACCCGTAAAGAAGATGGCGGGGGAGGGTTTTTAACACTGAGGGGGGTAGAACATGCTGCCGGGGGTGGTGCTGGAGGCAGGTATAATACTGGTGGTTAAGAGGCCATGGATAGAAACAAGGATATGTAGGGCTATAGATTATGTGTAGACAGAGGAAATTAATTTAACTTGGCAACATGCCCAGCATGGACAGAGTGGGCTGAAGGCCTGTAGTTCTGAACTCCTCCATAACTCATTGGTGACCCTCGGACTATCTTTGATTGGACTTTGCTGGCTTTGCCTTGCACTAAACGTTATTCCCTTGATCAGGCATCTATCATCATCATCGGCGGTCACTCGAAACGAGGTTGGCTGTCCTCTCCTCTCTCCATAGGGTCGTCTACTTGCGGGTCTGCAGATGTCTGTAGAGGCCGATCCCCGATCCACACACACCTGGTGCAACGTGGGCAGTGGAGACTGGCGGTGGTTGGTAGTCGTCGAGCCCCATCTCTCTCTCTCTCTCCTTACGGTGCTGTCGCTTTGTCTCTGCGACACGGCGTAGTTCCATTTCGTGACGTGCGGCTCCTTCCTGCACGGATTTCCTCCAGGAGCTCCTGTCCGGTGCAATGTGCTCCCAGTTGCTCGATGTGATGTGGAATTTCTTCAGACTGTTCTTGATGTTGTCCTTGAAGCGTTTCTTTGGCCCGGCGGGGGCCCGCCGACCTTCCTTCAATTGACAGTACAGGGAGACGTGTGTTGGACATGCGGATGACATGGGCTGGTCCATCGAAGTTGGTGCTGCTTATTGTGTGGTGCTGATGCTGGTCATGTTGGCTTCCTCCAAAACGCTGATGTTGGTGCGTTTGTCCTCCCAGCTGATCCTCAGAATCTTTCGTAAGGATCTTCGATGGTATTGTTCCAGGGCTCTCAGGTGCCTGCTGTAGGTGGCCCATGCCTCGGCTCCATACAACAGGGTGGAGAGGTCAACGGCTCTGTAGACCAGCAGTTTTGTTCGTGCCTTTAGGTCTCGGTCTTCAGAGACTCTTTTACCGAGTCTGGCGCAGGCTCCGCTTGCACAACTCAGGCGATGGTTGACCTCAGAGTCGATGTCAGCTTTCTATACACAGTAGACAAAAGTGCTGGAGAAACTCAGCGGGTGCGGCAGCATCTATGGAGCGAAGGAAATAGGCAACGTTTCGGGACGAAACCCTGAAGGAAATAGGCAACGTTTCGGGCCGAAACCCGGAAGGGTTTCAGCCCGAAACGTTGCCTATTTCCTTCGCTCCATAGATGCTGCTGCACCCGCTGAGTTTCTCCAGCTTCGGCCGAAACGTTTGCCTATTTCCTTCGCTCCATAGATGCTGCTGCACCCGCTGAGTTTCTCCAGCTTCGGCCCGAAACGTTTGCCTATTTCCTTCGCTCCATAGAAGCTGCCACACCCGCTGAGTTTGTCCAGCACTTTTGTCTACCTTCGATTTTCCAGCATCTGCAGTTCCTTCTTGAACCTTCTATACACAGTAAATGGCTCTGATTGTAATCATATCTTGTCTTTCCGCTGGCAGGATAGCACGCAACGAAAGCTTTTCACTGTTCCTCGGTACACGTGACAATAAACGCAACTGATAAGACTGCTCGATGTTCTGTTTTCTAAGCATAGCAGAGTGTCACCATAGCAAGCGCAGGTCTGTTTGAGATTTATTAGCCCTGACTTATTTCCCAACTTGCACAGTTCCAGGAGCATTGGGTGCCAGCAACCACCCCCGCTTTACCACAGGAAATCATTTAAAATAATTACATTGAGACAAAAAAAAAAAAAAGTGTCTGGGTGGATGATTCCTGTATTCCCCTGCAGGGCTGCAAGTTTCCTGACATTTCGAAGGGACCAGCTTTCAATGCTTGCAACCACAGGCAAGAAAGGTGAAGGGAAAAAGATCTGAGGGGTAACATTTTCACACAGAGGGTGGTGGGTGTATGGTACAAGCTGCCAGAGGAGGGGTAGTTGAGGCTGGGACTAACCCAACATTTAAGAGACAGTTAGACAGGTACTGGATAGGACAGGTTTGGAGGGATATGGACCAAGCGCAGGCAGGTGGGACTGGCGTAGCTGGGACATGTTGGCCGGACATGTTGGCCTGACCTGCTGAAATATTCCAGAATTTTGTGTGTATCTTTGGTTTAAACCATCTGCAGATTATCAGGCAACTGAACCATCTATTCTTGCTATTGAGGGAGTGCAGCGTAGGTTCACAAGGTTAATTCCCGGGATGGCGGGACTGTCATATGCTGAGAGAATGGAGCGGCTGGGCTTGTATACTCTGGAATTTAGAAGGATGAAAGGAGATCTTATTGAAACATATAAGATTATTAAGGGTTTGGACACGCTAGAGGCAGGAAACATGTTCCCGATGTTGGGGGAGTCCAGAACCAGGGGCCACAGTTTAAGAATAAGGGGTAAGTCATTTAGAACGGAGACGAGGAAACACTTTTTCACCAGAGAGTTGTGAGTTTGTGGAATTCTCTGCCTCAGAGGGCGGTGGAGGCCGGTTCTCTGGATGCTTTCAAGAGAGAGGTAGATAGGGCTCTTAAAATAGTGGAGTCAGGGGATATGGGGAGAAGGCAGGAACGGGTACTGATTGGGGATGATCAGCCATGATCACATTGAATGATGATGCTGGCTCGAAGGGCCGAATGGCCTACTCCTGCACCTATTGTCTATCCCACCACAACAAGAGAGCAGTGCTGTCTACTATCTACCTCATTGGTGACCCACGGACTATCCTTGATCGGACTTTGCTGGCTTTACCTGGCACTAAACGTTATTCCCTTTATCATGTATCTATACACTGTAAATGGCTCGACTGTAATCCTGTATTGTCTTCCTGCTGACGAGAGCACGCAACAAAAGTTTTTCACGGTACCTCTGTACACGCGACAACAAACTAAACTGAAACAACTCATGATGATGATAATAGACAATAGACAACAGGTGCAGGAGTAGGCCATTCGGCCCTTCGAGCCAGCACCGCCATTCATGTGATCATGGCTGATCATCCCCAATCAGTACCCCGTTCCTGCCTTCTCCCCATATCCCCTGACTCGCTATCTTTAAGAGCCCTATCTAGCTCTCTCTTGAAAGCATCCAGAAAACAGGCCTCGTCCGCCCTCCGAGGCAGAGAATTCCACAGATTCACAACTCTCTGTGTGAAAAAGTGTTTCCTCATCTCCGTTCTAAATGGCTTACCCCTTGATCAGTCTGAAGAAAGGTCTCGACCCGAAACGTCACCTATCCCTGTTTCTCCAGAGTTGCTGCCTGACCCGCTGAGTTTACTCCAGCACTCTGTAGTGTGTCTTTAAGGAGATATTACTAGTTACATTGAGTCCATTGATTGACAAATTCCTTTCTTATTTAGCATGAAATCCTTCGATGTACAGCATTAACTTCCAGCAAGAAAATATTTCAACACAATTGAGCACAGCATTGCTACACTACCATAAGTACTTCCGTTTATATGGAAGTTTTAAAGTAACATAGATGTCCTGAGGCGATGCATCAGAGACAAGAATAATTGGTGCTAAACCACGGAGGGAGATGTTGGGACGGGTGGCCTGAGGGCTGGTAAAATAGGAAGGTTTTTAAGGAGTGCCTTGAAAGAGAGGTGGAGTGTTGTGTAATGGTTTGGGAAAGGAAATTCCCAACAATGTTAGAAGGCCGGCACGGTGGGTAGTGCCGCTGCCTCACAGCGCCAGGAGACCTTGGTTCGATCCAAAGACGTGCAGGTTTGTAGGTTAATTGACTTGTATAAATGTAAATTGTCTCTCGTGTGTGTAGGACGGTGCAAGTGGTGCGGGATTGTTGGTCAGTGCGGACTCGGTGGGCCCGAAGGGCCGAAGGGCCTATTCCGCGCTGTATCTCTGAACAATACTATACTAAATTAAAACTTCTTCGCATTTATATTTAACGTCAGCGACACTGGGCGTCACGCGCAGGGCAGCGTACGTCAGCGTGTGACAGGGCGCACGTCATCATCAGACACCAGAGATGTCGCCTCAAGATTTTTGAACATTTGAAAATCCAGGGGCGGCAGGGAGACACCGCGCATCACTACATGCGTCACGCCGCGTCACGCCCCGACCACGCCACGTCACGCCCCGACCACGCCGCGTCACGCCCCGACCACGCCCCGTCACGTCCCTACCAGGCCGCGCCCACCTCTTTTCAGGCTGTTGCCAAAAATGCCGTCCAAGTGGGACAGGCCTTCATTCCCCATCCTTGTCAAGGATGCATTCCTCTCCCCCACACCCTACGCGATGCCCAGCGGTCCCGGAAACCCCCCCTCCCCCCCAGGGCGCCCGTGGACAGCGCGTAGCCCCCTCTCTAACACCACCCGGGCGCGGACCTAAACCCGGAAAAGGGGCAGGCGGCCAGTTCAACTTTGGCGGCGGTGCCTAACGCAAACCGCTGGGACACTCTGAGCAACGATGTTGTGTGCGCATATCCTGCATCAGAACTTGCAATCGCTCGCTCACTGTGAGTAATGAGTCGCGACACTCCACCGAGACGTTGGAAAAAGATTGGAGTTTGTTTTGTCAGAAAAATAAAATAAATGTGAGAAGCAAAGGGTTAGAATGGCTCGTTAATGTCAGTCACATTTTACGGTTGTGAAGCTATTTACAAAACCTTCCCACTTTATTATTCCAGCAGTAAATATTTTACCTTCGTTGCAGACACAATTTTGCCCTTTTTTTGGTTTTTCCCATGAAAACCATCAGTCGTGCCATGGGTCGTGTTTATAACTGTAGGGGTCAGGAGCCAAACACTGTTGTGTCTGAATACCTCAGGCCCATGCTTCATCTCCCTGTCAGTTTGCTCCTCGGCCCGGATAAGATGGCGGGCAGTCGAGGGTTTTGCCTGAGTGGACCGCCTGCCACTCTTCCGGGCCTACGTCCGTGCCCGCGTGTCCCTGGACAGGGAGCACGCACAGGCCGTGCCCGTGAACGCCGGTCGCCGCAGGGGGGGGGGGGGGGGAGGGGTCGAGTGTAGATAAAGTCAATAGACAATAGGTGCAGGAGTAGGCCATTTGGCCCTTCGAGCCATTCAATGTGATCATGGCTGATCATCCCCCGTTCCTGCCTTCTCCCATATCCCCTGACTCCGCTATCTTTAAGAGCCCTATCTAGCTCTCTCTTGAAAGTATCCAGAGAACCGGCCAAGTAACCAGAGAAGTCGATAACATTTAAATCTGATAACTGTTTGATTGCTGTTTGCAAACAGCCCAATGGCAGTCTTGGTTTTGTTATTACTCTGTATTTGTGTTTAATTGGATAAAATCCGTTTGTTAAAAAAAAAAATGGCCTGCGACGAGATTGCCATCGCGGGGTCCAGGCGGCGGGCAGTTGAGGTTTTACCCGAGTCGACTGACGAGAGCGTGCAAAACTCCGTACGGGCAGCACCCACAGTCAGGGTCGAACCCGGGTCTCCGGCGCTGTGAGGCAGCAGCTCTACCGCTGAGCTGCCCTTGGCAATAGGGGGGATTTTCCGTGCTTAAGGGCTTGTTAGCAAAAGGCATGTCCACTTCTGATGGGAGTGAGTGGGGATCGAGGGGGCGAGGTGTAAGAGTGATGAGGTGTTAGGGGGTGGGACAGAGGAGGGCAAAGACACAGAAAGGTTCGAAAAACAAGGCAGCGAATTTTAATATGAAGGAAGGAACTGCAGATGCTGGTCTAAACCGAAGATAGACACAAAATGCTGGAGTAATTCAACGGGAAAGGCAGCACCTCTGGAGAAAAGGAATGGGTGACGTTTTGGTCGAGACCCTTCGTCGGTCTCCACCAGAAACGTCACCCATTGCTTCTCTGCGGGATGAGTTACATCCCTGTCACGCTGAGTTACTCCAGCATTTTGCAGGTCTCTATCTGCAGAGAATTTTAACATCAATGGGGTTGTTCAAGAAACCAATGACATGGTAGTGAGACAAGTCCGGACTTGGGCAGCAGAGGTTTGGATGACTGCTTGTTTTTTTTGGGGGGGGGGGGGGGGTGGAGTTGGATGTGGGGAGAGAGGCCAAGGTGTGTTGATGTGCTCCAACCTGAGGTAACTAATGAGATGAGTCAGGGACAGTAAGATAATTGAAGACACCATCATCTCACTGGCGATGGCTCCACAAATTCACACCACCAGGGCACCGTAAGATTGGCAGCCTCGCCAACAGTCTGTCTGTGTTTTCGTCTTTTTTTTGGTTAATTTTTAGTGTGTTTTGGAAGTTGGTTTTGGCTGCAACCTTCCCTCCATTGACGAACTGTACGCTGCAAGGGCAGGAAGCGAGCGGGCAAGATCATCTCTGACCCCTCTCACCCTGGCCACAAACTCTTTGAATCACTTCCCTCTGGAAGGCGACTCCGGACTGTCAAAGCTGCACAGCCTGACATAAAAACAGTTTTTATCCACGAGTAGTTGCTCTACTCAACAGCCAAAAATCTGTAGCCTCCCTTGATCTGGTATAGTTTTTGTTGGTTCACATGCTTGATCATGGTGTTTTATCATTAATGTTTTATTATTATTAATGTTTAGTGTTTTCTGAGTCATTCGTAACTGTCACTGTATGTCATGTTGTTACTTGTGGGCGGAGCACCAAGGCAAATTCCTTGTATGTGAATACTTGGCCAATAACTTACTTAGTTACTTACTTAATGTTCTCCGGTTTGTTTTATGTGGGCGAGGGGGAGGGGGTCGGGGGAAACTTTTTTTCAATCTCTTACCCTGCCGGAGATGCGATTGTTTTCTGGGTCGTATCTCTGCGGCCTAACATCTTGGAGCTGGAGGCCCTCACTCGGGACTGACTTGAGCCCCACTGTGGAGCCGAGGACTTACCATCTGAGCCTGCGATCCCTTGCCTGGGATCGACGCTCCAACCACGGCCTGCGGACTTTACCATCGAGGATCTCGCAGTCTCGGGTAGAGACCGTGGATGTCGGGAAGCTCCAACGACGCAGAAGGCTCGACCAGCCCCGACCCGGGGTCTGATCGCTCAGCGCGGGGGGAGCTGAGATTCCCTCCAACGCAGGAGCTTGATCGCCCCGACGTGGAGGGCCCGAACGCCGCCGGCTACGGGAGTAAGATCGCCCCGTCAACGGAAGGCTCGAGGCCCCCGACTGCTGGAAAGCAAAGAAGGGAAGAGAATGCAATTTTCTTTTCTCCTTCCATCGCAGTGAGGAATGTGGAGGAGTCACTGTGGTGGATGTTTATCTTAAGTGTATTTTGCATGTTTTGTTGCTTTTTATTTGTATGACTGGCTTGGCAAATGAAATTCCTCGTACGTTGCAAAACATAGATACATAGATACATAGAAAATAGGTGCAGGAGTAGGCCATTCGGCCCTTCGAGCCTGCACCGCCATTCAATATGATCATGGCTGATCATCCAACTCAGTATCCCGTACCTGCCTTCTCTCCATACCCCCTGATCCCTTTAGCCACAAGGGCCACATCTAACTCCTCTTAAATATAGCCAATGACTGGCCTCAACTACCCTCTGTGGCAGAGAGTTCCACAGATTCACCACTCTCTGTGTGAAAAAAGTTTTTCCTCATCTCGGTCTTAAAGGATTTCCCCCTTATCCTTAAGCTGTGACCCTTGTCCTGGACTTCCCCAACATCGGGAACAATCTTCCTGCATCTAGCCTGTCCAACCCCATAAGAATTTTGTACGTTTCTATAAGATCCCCTCTCAATCTCCTAAATTCTAGCGAGTATAAGCAAGTCTATCCAGTCTTTCTTCATATGAAAGTCCTGACATCCCAGGAATCAGTCTGGTGAACCTTCTCTGCACTCCCTCTATGGCTATAATGTCCTTCCTCAGATTTGGAGACCAAAACTGTACGCAATACTCCAGGTATGGTCTCACCAAGACCCTGTACAACTGCAGTAGAACCTCCCTGCTCCTATACTCAAATCCTCTTGCTATGAAGGCCAACATACCATTCGCTTTCTTGACTGCTGCTGCACCTGCATGCCTACTTTCAATGACTGGTGTACCATGACACCAGGTCTCGCTGCATCTCCCCTTTTCGTAATCGGCCACCATTTAGATATTAGTCTGCCTTCCGTTTTTGCCACCAAAGTGGATAACCTCACATTGATCCACATTATACTGCATCTGCCAAACATTTGCCCACTCACCCAGCCTATCCAAGTCACCCTGCAGTCTCCTAGCATCCTCCTCACAGCTAACACTGCCCCCCAGCTTAGTGTCATCCGCAAACTTGGAGATGTTGCTTTCAATTCCCTCGTCCAGATCATTAATATAAATTGTAAATAGCTGGGGTCCCAGCACTGAGCCCTTGCGGTACCCCACTAGTCACTGCCTGCCATTGTGAAAAGGACCCGTTTACTCCTACTCTTTGCTTCCTGTTTGCCAGCCAGTTCTCTATCCACATCAATACTGAACCCCCAATACCGTGTGATTTAAGTTTGTATCCTAATCTCTTATGTGGTACCTTGTCGAAAGCCTTCTGAAAGTCCAGATACAACACATCCACCGGTTCTCCCCCTATCCACTCTACTAGTTACATCCTCGAAAAATTCTATAAGATTCGTCAGACACGATTTACGTTTCGTAAATCCATGCTGACTTTGTCCAATGATTTCACCACTTTCCAAATGTGCTGCTATCCCATCTTTAATAACTGACTCTAGCAGTTTCCCCACTACCGATGTTAGACTAACTGGTCTGTAATTCCCCGTTTTCTCTCTCCTCCCTTCTTAAAAAGTGGGGTTACGTTTGCTACCCTCCAATCCTCAGGAACTACTCCAGAATCTAAAGAGTTTTGAAAAATTTTCACTAATGCATCCACTATTTCTGGAGCTACTTCCTTAAGTACTCTGGGAGGCAGCCTATCTGGCCCTGGTGATTTATCGGCCTTTAATCCATTCAATTTACCCAACACCACTTCCCGACTAACCTGGATTTCACTCAGTTCCTCCATCTCCTTTGACCCGCGGCCCCCTGCTATTTCCGGCAGATTATTTATGTCTTCCTTAGTGAAGACGGAACCAAAGTAGTTAAACATACTTGACTAATAAAGTATTATTGTATTGTACAATTGGCCATTACATCCCATCGGGCAAGAGGTACAGAAGTGTAAAAACGCACACCTCCAGATTCAGGGACAGTTTCTTCCCAGCTGTTACGAGAGAACGGTCCTGAACTACTGTCCACCTCTTTGATTCCTTCGGACTATCCTTGACCAGACTTTGCTGGACTTTACCTTGCACTAAACGTTATTCCCTTGTCATGTATCTAGACACTGTAACGGGCCTGTCCACAAGCATGCGACTTCATGCGGCTAGCGCGACCTAACATGGTCGCTTGAGCCGTACGGCCTCGCGGGGCCGGTCCCACTTCGATTGCCGAGCCGTATGGAGTTGTGCGGAGCTGGTCCCGACATCGCGCGGGGCTCCGAAAAACTGACACTGTCCAAAAATTCCGCTCGGCAACGGCCTGCCGGCCCGCTGCCGCATTGAGGCCGTACGCACCGCCTCGACGCCGTACGCAGCGTCTTGACGCCGAACGCAGCGTCTTGACGCCGAACGCAGCGTCTTGACGGCGTACGCCTAGCGCGTGGCGTTGCGCGATGACGTCACCGCCCAGCGTGCCGTTGCGTGATGACGTGCGATGTCCAAATTCAGTCGGCCCGCCCTCCTGCCCAGCTGATTGGTGAGTATGATGTCGGGACCAGCTCCATACGGCTCCGCGGCTTGGAAGAGTGGGACCGGCCCAGCGAGGCCGTACGCCTCAAGCCGCCACGTTTTGGTCGCGCTAGACGCATGCAGTCGCATGCTCGCGGGGCAGGGCCCTTAAGCAGATTGATTGTAATCACGTATTGTCTTTCCGCTGACTGGTTAGCACGCAACAAAAGCTTTTCACTGCACCTCGGTACACGTGACAATAAACTAAACTGAAACTGAACTGAACTACTTAATTGTAAAACATTCAAAGTTGAGGTATAAATGCCATTCTAATCAAATTTAGTTTTAGTCAGTCTACTAATCTGTCAACAATTCAGACTGAAGAAGGGTCTTGACCCGAAACGTCACCCATCCCCTCTCTTCCAGAGATGCTGCCTGTCCCGCTGAGTTACTCCAGCTTTTGTGTCAATCTTCGGTTTAATTCTGGTTTAGTTTAGTTTAGAGATGTTGTACAGCATGGAAACAGTGTGTAGAAAGAACTGCAGATGCTGGTCTACACCGAAGATAGACACAAAGTGCTGGGAGTAACTCAGCCGGTCGGGCAGCATCTTCTGGAGAAAAGGAACGGAGACGTTTCGGGTCGGAACGTTTCGGAGTCTGCGACACGAAACGTCACCGATTCCTTTTCTCCGAGTGGCACAGCGGGTAGAGTTGCTGCCTCACAGCGCCAGAGACCCGGGTTCGATCCAACTACGGGTGCTGTCTGCGCGGAGTTGTGACGTTCTCCCAGTGACCTGCGTGGGTATTCTCCGGGTGCTCCTGTTTCCCCCCACACTCCAAGGATGTGTGGGTTTGTAGGTTAATTGCTCTGTAAATTGTCCCTAGTGTGTAGGATAGGACAAGTATACGGGGTGATCACTAGTCAGCAAGGGACTCGTGGCCGAAGGGCCTGTTTCCACGCCTGGGTTTTGCCTCCCGGTTTTCTACGTGGAGAGGATGTATCCAGTAATATGTAGTGTGGAATTCTCTGCCACAGAAGGCAGTGGAGGCCAATTCACTGGATGTTTTCAAGAGAGAGTTGGATTTAGCTCTTCGGCAAACGGAATCAAGGGAGATGGGGAGAAAGCAGAACGTGGAACTGATTTTGGATGATCAGCCATGATCATATTGAATGGCAATGCTGGCTCAAAGGGCCAAATGGCCTACTCCTGCACTTATTTTGTGGATGTGTGGGTACCGTGTGCAGAATAATGTGGATAAATGTGAGGTCGTTCCACTTTGGTGGCAAGAACAGGAAGGCAGATTATTATCTGAATGGTGTCAGGTTAGGAAAAGGGGAGGTGCAATGAGACCTCGGTGTCCTTGTACATCAGTCACTGAAAGTAACCATGCAGGTACAGGAGGCAGTGAAGACAGCTAATGGCATGTTGGCCTTCATAATGAGAGGAGTTGAGTATAGGAGCAAAGAGGTCCTTCAGCAGTTGTACAGGGTCCTGGTGAGACCACACCTGGAATATCGTGAGCAGTTTTGGTCTCCTAAATTGAGGAAGGACATTCTTGCCATGAGGGAGTGCAGCGTAGGTTCACCAGGTTAATTCCTGATGGCGGGACTGTCATATGATGAAAGAAGGAGCGACTGGGCTTGTATACACTGGAATTTAGAAGGATGAGAGGATATCTTTATAGAAACAAAAAATGTATTAAGGGATTGGACACGCTAGAGGGCAGGAAACATGTTCCCCCATGTTGGGGGAGTCCAGAACCAGGGGCCGCAGTTTAAGAATAAGGGTAGGCCTTTAGAACTGAGATGAGGAAAAACGTTTTCACACAGAGAGTTGTGAATCTGTGGAATTCTCTGCCTCAGAAGGCAGTGGAGGCCGATTCTCTGGATTGCTTTCAAAAGAGAGTTAGAATAGAGGCTCTTAGGGCTAGCAGAATCAGGGGATATGGGGAGAAGGCAGGAACGGGGTACTGATTGGGGATGATCAGCCATGATCACATTGAATGGTGGTGCTGGCTCAAAGGGACGAATGGCGTACTCTTGCACCTATTGTCTATGTATTTATGTATTTTCTATGTTTCTATGTAACGGGAGAGTCAAGGACTAGGGGGGCACAGCTCTACTCCTGCGCCCCTGTGTCGCCCCATTTCAATGCTACACCTTTCAATCAGTCTCAGGGAACTCCAGTTACACCGAGTTATACCAGCACTTTGTATCTTTTTTCTTGAAAACCAGCATCTGCAGTTCCTCATTTCAGCTTCTAGTCTTAAGTACAACACGTGTTTGGGGCGTGTCGGAAGGAACTGCAGAAGCTGGTTTACACCGAGGATGGACACAAAATACTGGAGTAACTCAGCGGGACAGGCAGCGTCTCCAGAGAGAAGGAATGGGTGACGTTTCGGGTCGAGACGGCTTCAGAGTGGCGGCGCCTTGTGGCAGCGGCTCGTCTGCAGCCCGTCCATCTTTTTATTTATTTTTGTCCCGTTAGGAGTATGTTTTTGGTTTTAGTTTTTAGATGTGTATATGTGGGAGGGTGGTGGGGGGAGGGGGGGTGTTGGGGGAATTTTTTTTAATCTCTTCCCTGTACGGGGACCCGACCTCTTACCCTGTCGAGTCTCCCTTGTCGTTGGGCCTAACATCGTGGAGCCGGCGGCCTCCAACCGGAATCGACCTGGGGCTCCAGTCGCGGAGCCTGCGGACTTACCATCGCGGAGCCGGCCCACTTCGGAGCTCCCGCAACGGCAACTTCTCCCGCCCGAATCGCGGGGTTAAAACGACCCGGAGCGGGGCCTTACATCGCCCCGCGCGGCTTTAACGGCAGCAAGACTTACCATCGCCCGCCAGGGGCTTTAACATCAGGAGCCCCTGTCGCCTCGACGCAACAGTTGGACTGCTGGACCGCGGGAGAAGAATAAAGAACAGGGAAGAGACAAGACTTTTGCCTTCCATCACAGTGAGGAGGTGTTTGGACATTCACTGTGATGGATGTTTATGAAAATTGTGTTAAGTGTGTGTCTTGGATTTTTTTTTGATGTTATGTCTGCAGGAACAAAATTTCGTTAGAACCTTGTCTGTTTGAATGACAATAAATGGCATTCGATTCTATTCTATTCTATTCTATTCTTCCGACTGAGCGTCAGGAGAGAGGGAGACACAGAGATATGGATGGGTAAGGTGTGAAAACGGCAGATCAAAGCAGATAACGATAAGGAAATGTAGTCTGTATAGGAAGGAACTGCAGATGCTGGTTTACATTGAAGATAGACATAAAATACCGCACGGCATGGAGGGTGGCGCAGCGGTAAAGTTGCTGCCTTACAGCGCTTGCAGCGCCAGAGACCCGGGTTCGATCCCGACTACCGGTGCTGTCTGTACGGAGTTTGTACGTTCTCCCCGTGACCTGCGCGGGTTTTCTCCGAGATCTTCGGTTTCCTCCCGCACTCCAAAGACGTGCAGATTTGTAGGTTAATTGGCTTGGTGTAAGTGTAAATTGTCCCTAGTGTGTAGGATAGTGTAAGTGTGCGGGGATCGCTGGTCGGTGCGGACTCGATGGGCCGAAGGGCCTGTTTCTGCGCTGCATCTCTAAACTAAACCAAACTAAACTAAACTCAGCAGGACGGGCAGCATCTCTGAAGGAAAGGATTGGGTGGTGTATTGGGTCGAGACCCTTCTTTAGCCACTCTGAAGAAGGGTGTCGAACCGAAACGTCACCCATTCCTTCTCTCCAGAGATGCTGCCTGTCCCGTTGAGTTACTCCAGCATTTTGTTTCTATCTTCAGTTTAAACCAGCATCTGCAGTTCCTTCCTAAAACCCTTTGGGCCCAACATGCCCACACATCGACCAACATGTCCCATCCACACTACAAGGAAATGTAGAATGTTTCGCCCAACACCTCCGCTCGGTTCGCATTAACCAACCTGATCTCCCGGTGGCTCAGCACTTCAACTCCCCCTCCCATTCCCAATCCGACCTTTCTGTCCTGGGCCTCCTCCATGGCCAGAGTGAGTCCCACCGTAAATTGGAGGAACAGCGCCTCATATTTCAATACAATACAATACAAAGCACTTTATTCGTCCCCGAGGGGCAATTTAAAAGGGCGCATTACAGTAGCTTCTAAAAAAAAAAAGAGACACAATCAACAAACATAAGCAGCACGCATACTGCACAATCAACCAACACACGCATCTCACAGACACACTGCACAATCACACAACACACACAGCACATCTACATTCAACACATAGTAATAATCTTCAACACATAGTAACATCCTCTAAAGTGCTTCCTTACTGCTTCAACCAGAAAGTGCCTATAGAAGGCCATTTCACTTCACATGTTCGAGTCAGTGATCAGCATTAAAAAGCAGGACAGCCCTGGGGATGAAGGTTGCCTTGGGTAGTTTACCCCCCAGAGCTACGAACATTGACTTCTCCAATTTCAGGTAGTCCTTGCTTTCTCCCTCCTTCCCCTCCCCTTCCCAGCTCTCCCACAGCCCACTGTCTCTGCCTCTTCCTTTCTTCTTCCCTCCCCCCCGCCCCACCCCCCCATCCCCACATCAGTCAGAAAAAGGGGGGGGGTGGGGAGAAGAAAGGAAGAGGCGGAGACAGTGGGCTGAGGGAGAGCTGGGAAGGGGAGGGGAAAGAGGGAGAAAGCAGGGACTACCTGAAATTGGATAGAAAATTGGTTGGCAGACAGGAAACAAAGAGTAGGGATTAACGGGTCCCTTTCAGAATGGCAGGCAGTGACTAGTGGGGTACCGCAAGGCTCGGTGCTGGGACCGCAGCTATTTACAATATACATCAATGATGTGGAAACGTCACCTATTCCTTCGCTCCACAGATGCTGCCTCACCCGCTGAGTTTCTCCAGCACTTTTGTCGACCTTAGTAAGGTTCCTGGTCAGTGGGAGCTTCGGGCCCGTAGGTGGCAGTAGTGAGGTTGCCAGCAAGTCCATGCCACATCTGTTGGAATGATGTCTTTGAACCCAGCTTTCTGGAGGGACATTGATGAGAGCACCGTCCCAGTCAACAGGCAGCTGCCTGTCCTGGAGGTCGTTGCTTCATTTCAAAGGCTGAAACTGATACAGAGAGTTGTCGATCATCGGAGACTTGGCTGCTGTTGGGATCAAGTCAGCGGTGTGGGTCTCGCCCCCCCCCCCCCCAGTCCCCCCACCAATCCCGCCCTTCACTCAGCACCTCGTTTGCTCAACGCATTCCCAGTCAAAACCGCTTCCTGGTTTCCCACCTAAAACTCTGGAGTTACAATTGCTGGAGGAATCAAAGGTCCCTCAAGCCCATGGGCTTTCAACCATTTCACACCCACATTAGATAATAAGACCACTCGGCCCATCAAGTCTACTCCGCCATTCAATCATGGCTGATCTATCTCTCCCTCCCAACCCCATTCTCCTGCCTTCTCCCCGTAACCCCTGACACTCGCACTAATCAAGAATCTGTCTATCTCTGCCTTAAATATATCAAGTCAAGTCAAGTCAAGTCACATTTATTTATATAGCACATTTAAAAAACAACTCTAGTTGGCCAAAGTGCTTTACATTTGTTATAAGAATAGCACAACAAAACAAACTACATACATATATACATGTAGCCCTCACTCAGAGGACGTCAGGAAAGACTTGGGAGTATAGCCTTCATAGCAAGAGGATTTGAGTATAATTGCAGGGAGGTTCTACTGCAGTTGTACAGGGTCTTGGTGAGACCACACCTGGAGTATTGCGTACAGTTTTGGTCTCCAAATCTGAGGAAGGACATTATAGCCATAGAGGGAGTGCAGAGAAGGTTCACCAGACTGATTCCTGGGATGTCAGGACTTTCATATGAAGAAAGACTGGATAGACTTGGCTTATACTCGCTAGAATTTAGGAGATTGAGAGGGGATCTTATAGAAACGTACAAAATTCTTATGGGGTTGGACAGGCTAGATGCAGGAAGATTGTTCCCGATGTTGGGGAAGTCCAGGACAAGGGGTCACAGCTTAAGGATAAGGGGGAAATCCTTTAAGACCGAGATGAGGAAAAACTTTTTCACACAGAGAGTGGTGAATCTCTGGAACTCTCTGCCACAGAGGGTAGTTGAGGCCAGTTCATTGGCTATATTTAAGAGGGAGTTAGATGTGGCCCTTGTGGCTAAAGGGATCAGGGGGTATGGAGAGAAGGCAGGTACAGGATACTGAGTTGGATGATCAGCCATGATCGTATTGAATGGCGGTGCAGGCTCGAAGGGCCGAATGGCCTACTCCAGCACCTATTTTCTATGTATGTATCTATGTATAGATAAGTCTTTAGTCTTGACTTAAAGGAGTCGATGGAGGGGGCAGTTCTGATGGGAAAGGGGACGCTGTTCCACAGTCTAGGGGCTGCAACGGCAAAGGCCCGGTCGCCCCTGAGCTTATGCCTATCCACTGACTTGGCACCATGAGGCAGTAATTCCACCGCTGCGTCACCGTGCTGCTGCTAAAGATTTGTCCTTTATTCCAAATTATTCTGTCCCTCCTTCCCTTTGGTAAAGAATGAATGAATGAATAAGTTTATTGGCCAGCTATGTACACATACAAGGAATTTGCCTTGGTGCTCCGCTCGCAAGTAACAGCACGACATACAGTAACAATTAAGATTGACGCATACAACATTAAAACATTAGTAATAAAACATTACAGTGAAAGTGAACTCACCTGGGCCAACAAGGTGTTTGTAGCAGAAACAAAACTCTGAGCTGGTGCAGATGAAGACATTGTGCTTTAAACTGCCAGGTGTCCCCTACATCAACTTCAACAGCCAAGCATTCAGCACCTTTTGACACATAGTCTAGATTGACCCAACATCTATTGACACCTTCCTAATGCCATTGTCAGGCCTATCACCTTCCACACCTCCATTCACCTGAGAGACGTCCGTCCGTTCACACCATCTTTCACCTGTTTGCTGGTGTCCATAAACATTCTGAATTCTTCAATGTCCATAAGTTCTAGGAGCAGAATTTAGGCCATTCTGCCCATCATGTCTACCCCGTCATTCAATTATGGCTGGTCTATCTCTCCCTCTCAACCCCAATCTCCTGCCTTCTCCCCGTAACCCCCTGACACCCGTACAAATCAAGAATCTGTCCATTTCCACCTTACAAAAACTCATTGAATTGGCCTCCACTGCCGTCTGTGGCAATGAATTCCACAGGTTGACCAGCCTCTGGCTAAAGAAGTTCCAACTCATCTCCTTTCTAAATGTACGTCCTTTTATTCTGAGCCTGTGCACCTCTGGTCCTAGACTCTCCCACTAGTGGAAACATCCTCTCCACATCCACTCTACCCAGGCCTTTCATGTTGACAATAGACAATAGGTGCAGGAGTAGGCCATTCGGCCCTTCGAGCCAGCACCGCCATTCAATGTGATCATGGCTGATCATCCCCAATCAGTACCCCGTTCCTGCCTTCTCCCCATATCCCCTGACTCCGCTTTCTTTAAGAGCCCTATCTCTTGAAAGTATCCAGAGAACCAGCCTCCACCACCCTCTGAGGCAGAGAATTCCACAGACTTACAACTCTCTGTGAGAAAAAGTGTTTCCTCATCTCTGTTCTAAATGGCTTACCTCTTATTCTTAAACTGCGGCCCCTGGTTCTGGACTCCCCCAACATGGGGAACATGTTTCCTGCCTTTAGTGTAGTAACCTGGAAGGTTGAGTAATCATCTGAACATACTTCTCCCATCTCTGCACCAGCACTTTGTCTTGCTAGCCATCTACCCGTCCGAGAGAAGGGGGAATAGATCGCAGCTGAAGAACTATGAGTAATATTTATTCATACTGTCGCCAGGACAAGAAGGAAATCATTTCACAACATCTAAAGGGGATTGGGAGAAGAAGGAATCACCAGGGTGGGACAAGTATTTGATTACGTTGGTTGCTTTCCCGAGGCAGCGTGAGGTGTGGATGGAGTCAATGGTGGGGAGTCTGGTCTGGGCCACATCCGCAACTCTCGGCATTATCTTGCGGTCTGGGGCAGAGCTGTTCCCAATCCAAGCTGTCATGCAACCCCAAAAATATGCGGTAGTTTGTCAGAGTCATTGGAGACATGCTGAAATCTCTCAGTCTCTTGAGAAAGTAGAGGCTTTAGACTTTTAGACTTCAGAGGTACCACGGGGGGGAAAAAAGGCCCTTCGGCCCATCGAGCTCGCTACGGCCAGCGATCAGCACCGCCCTACACACACGAGGGACAATTTACAATTTTACCAAAGCCAATGAACCTACAAACCTGCACGTCTTTGGGCTGTGGGAGGAAACCGGAGCACCCGGAGGAAAACCCACGCGGTCACAGGGAGAACGTGCAAACTCCACACACACAGACAGCCCCCGTGGTCAGGATCAAACCCGGGGGTCTCTGGCGCTGTGAGGCAGCAACTCTACCACGGTGCCACCTTACTAATCCTAATCACTGCACTTGTGTCTCCAGTCCTACACCAATGTCAAACTCCTAACTGCATTGTAAACTGACCCAGTGATCACTTCAAGATATTTAAGTGAGTGATAGCCAATGGATTTTAGCTTCATTGGGACACAACTGTTTGTTCTAAACTAGCTTCTCATTTCAATTTCCTAACATCGACTGTCTGTGATCACCAATTGAACAACACTTGGGAGTTGCCTTTTGTATTCTCCAAATTTAGCATTTTTCTTAAACACATCAGAAACTGGGCAGCACGGTGGCGCAGCGGTAGAGTTGCTGCCTCACAGCGCCAGAGGCCCGGGTTCGATCCTGACTACGGATGCTTGTCTGTACGGAGTTTGTACGTTCTCCCCGTGACCTGCGTGGGATTTCTCCGAGATCTTCGGTTTCCTCCCACACTTCAAAGGCGTGCATGTTTGTAGGTTAATTGGATTGGTGTAAATTTAAAAACTGTCCCTAGTGTGAGTATGGTAGTGTTAATGTGCGGGGATCGCTGGTCGGCGCAGACTCGGTGGGCCGAAGGGCCTGTTTCCGCGCTGCATCTCAAAATTAAACTAAATCTTCATCCAAAGCTCGAGGATAGTTTGGCGATTCATTTTCTGACATCAATATTACAGGTGTCAGGGGTTACGGGGAGAAGGCAGGAGAATAGGGTTAGGAGGGAGAGATCGATCAGCCATGATTGAATGGCGGAGTAGACTTGATGGGCCAAATGGCCTAATTCTACTCCATTCACCTATGACCTTATTGCAGGTAGTCTTCACGAGGCAGAGTACTCTACAATTATATGTGGAGGAAGGAACTGCAGATGTTGGTTCACTCCAAAGATAGACACGTCGGCAAGTTCCTGAACCAGTGTCTGTGGATATGGAAACTAAAGTGGAGGCATTTTCACACAAAGTGTGGTGGGTGTATGGAATGAGCTGCCAGAGGAGGTATGTACAGAGGAACTGCAGATGCTGGTTTACACCGAAGATACAAAGGCATAAAATGCTGGAGTAACTATCCTTCTATCCAGTGATGCTGCCTGTCCTGCTGAGTTACTCCAGCATTTTGTGTCTATCTGCCAGAGGAGGTAGTTAAGATCTGGGACTATCCCAACGTTTAAGAAACAGTTAGATAGGTACATGGATAGGACAGGTTTGGAGGGATATGGGCCAAACGCAGGCAGGTGGGACGAGTGTAGCTGGGACATTGTTAGCCGGTGTGGGTAAGTTGGGCCGATAAATGCATATCCCATCAAGATGGCTAAGGAAATTAAATTCAAGTAAATTCAAGTAATTCAATGAATTATTTAAATTAAGTTCAGTTTAGGTTAGAGATTAAATTAAATTAAAATAAATTAAATTAAATTCAGTTTATTAAGTTCATGAAATTATATTCAAACTGAATTTAATTTAATTTAATTACTTGAATTTATATTCCTTAGCCACCTTGATGGGCCAACTTGCCCACACTAGCCAACATGTCACAGCTACACTAGTAGAGTGTATATAGGAGTATATAGAGTATATGGGAGGGAACCTGGAAGAAAACCACGCGGTCACTGGATGAACGTGCAAACTCCACACACACAGACAGCACCCGAGGCCAGGATCGAACCGGGTTCCCCGGCACTGTGAGGCAGTGGCTCTCCCAGCTGCGCCACCCCGCCACCCAAGGAGGAACAAAGAGGGAGAGATAATGGCCATCATTTTATTGATAAAACAGAGACTTCAAAGGCTCTGACACTGCCTGCGATTCCCACAACACTGCTTGAGGGATGGGTAACATTGAATCTACCTGACAGTACAGGCGATGACCAATTGACTTTGTGGACAGCAGGTACATGTCAGTCTTTGAAAGCCACTTAGACCAGCGATATCACCTTTCTGAGATCTGTTTTTTCAATTTTCCCAGAGAAAACAAACCTTTTACTTTTCGTGTTATTACCTTACATTTTGCAAAAAGGTCTCTTCACTTCTTCGCTTGAACTCGGTGATTAATTTGCGTTGGTAAATATGGTAGCGGGATCTTCAAAGAGCAGAGGCCGTGAGATGTGAGGGACAGGTATGTCAGTGTGAGCGCTGCTGTCACTACAGTGCGGCAGGTATGCGAGTGACCACCCAGGTGGAGGGCAGGTTGAGCGGGACGTCAACAAACAGGCAGAGACCCTTCCCTCCTCATACCAGACGGTGCTCGTGATAAAGTCACAGGATCCACCCGCAGACTCACCTCCCTCACTCACACTGCACGCTGAACAGCCTTCAACTGCAGGCAGATTACAGCATGTGTGTGTGTGTGTGTATGTGTATGTGTGTGGGTGTGTGGGTGTGTGGGTGTGTGGGTGTGTGGGTGTGTGGGTGTGTGGGTGTGTGGGTGTGTGGGTGTGTGGGTGTGTGGGTGTGTGGGTGTGTGGGTGTGTGGGTGTGTGGGTGTGTGGGTGTGTGGGTGTGTGGGTGTGTGGGTGTGTGGGTGTGTGGGTGTGTGGGTGTGTGGGTGTGTGGGTGGGTGTGTGCGCGTGTACGCGTGTACGCGTGTACGCGTGCGTGTGTGCTTGTGCGTGTGCGTGTGCGTGTGCGTGTGCGTGTGCGTGTGCTTGTGCGTGTGCTTGTGCGAGTGCTTGTGCGTGTGTGCACACGTATGTTTGTGTGCGTTTTTGAGTGAGTTTGTGTGTGCATGTTTTGAGTGTATGTGTGTGTGTTTCTGAGTGTGTGCGTGTGTGTATTTCTGAGTGTGTGTGTGTATGTGCGTGTGCATGCGTGTGTGTGTGTGCATGTGCATATGCGTTTTTAAGGTGTATGTATGTGTGTGCACGGGTGTGTGGGTTTTTGCATGTGTGATGTGTGCGTGCATGTGCGTGTGTGTGTGCGTGTGCATGTGTGCGCGGTAGTGTGCGTTTTTGTGTGTGCGTTCTTGTGTTATGCATGTGTGTGTCTGTGGGCGGGTGTGTTTATGAGTATGTGTGTGTGTGTATCTGTGTGGGTGTGTGCGTGTGTACGTGTGTGTGTGTGCGCGCGTGTGTACATGTGTGCTCCACAGACTGACACACACACATACCAAGGTGGACATCCTCTAGCAGTATCCCTTTGTGCTGCATCGACCAACCCCTCTCACCAGAGCCAACACAATTCCAGACTAAATTTGACTTTGCAGAAGAAGCCAAAACAAATATTTTAAGACTTCTTGATTTGCTTTCATACCGAGATACTTCTGCACTATTTAAACAGGTTGAATGGAAACGATGGGGAATGTGCATATCAGATGTTACTTGTCAGCCCAGAAATTCAGTGAAAACAAGAATTTCTTCTGTTGGCTCGGTTCCATCTGAATACTATATTTAGTGTGCATTTAGCATGTCCAAGTTAAACAAGTTCGTGCAATAATTTAGCAGGCAATCCTCTATTTAAACAAGTTAGTGGTTGTGTTAAAATAGTGCAAATGGGAATACAATATTAATGGGCAAACCAGTTTACTTAAGTAACGTACTGTGAGAACAAGTTAGCCCTGCAGTGTTAACAAGATTGAGTGGGTTAATACATCTGATGGATATCTCTCTCCTGGACTCCAGACAAAGAGTTTAGCTTTAAGTTTATTATCGTCACGCGTACCGAGGTACAACACCATGCTTTATTTCGCACGCTATCCAATCAGATTAGATAATACCATAAATAAATACAAGCCAGTCAAACTCAAGTCCAACAGGTAGAGCAAAGGGGAAGATACAGAGTGCAGATATTAGTTCTCAGCATTGTAGCGCATCAGTTCCACAGACAAAGTCCAATGTCCGCAATGGGGTAGAGGTGAATCAGACAGTACCCTAGCTTATGGAAGGACCGTTCAGAAGCCTGATGATAACAGAGGGGAAGAAGCTGTTCCTGAGTCTGGTGGTGCGTGCTTTCAAGCTTCTGTACCTTCTGCCGGATGGGAGCGGGGAGAAGAGGGAATGACCGGGGTGGGTCAAGTCTTTGGTGATGTTGGCTGCTTTTCTGAGGCAGCTTGAAGTGTAGATGGACTCAATGGTGGTGAGTCCGGTCTGTGTGAGGGACTGGGCTACATCCACTACTCTCTACAATTTTCTTTTCTTTTTTTTTTAATTTGTATTTTATTAGAAGTACATTACATTACAACAACATACATTAGTACTTGTCATTTATATCTTCTTACAATTAATGTACTCCATTTATTTTTTACACTAGAAAAGGAAAAGATTGAAAGAAAGAAGAAAGTGAAGGAAAAAGTGGAAGTGTAGGAAATGTGACAACAAAAAAGGACAAAGACCCTATAAGAGCAAAATTAAAAACAAAAGAAAAAGAGTTAAGAAATAGACCCTAGGAAAAAAAGAAAGAGAGAAAAAGGAAAAAGAGAGAAACAAATATTTTTATGAGCATTACGCAAATTGGACATACCAGCTCTTCAACTATCATCCCCCCTTACCTGACCTCAATTTTTTTTTTTAAGTACTTTTGCACCTTATGTTTGTAATAATTCTATAAATGCAGACCACGTCAGGTGGAAATGATCTGGTTTACCTGCTAGGAGGAGTCTTATCTCTTCTAGGTAATGTTTCAAATACTCTCTACAATTTTCAGTGGACGAGAAAGCAGAATAACATGGAACCAGTGTGAACTGATTATCGACGGTCTATGTAGACCTGGTCGGCCGAAGGGCCTGTTTCCCATCCACTCCCTGCACACTAAGGGGGCCATTTACAGAGGGGCCGATTAACCTACAAGCCCGCACGTCTTTGGGATGTGGGAGGAAGCCGGAGCACCCGGATGAAACCCACGGGGTCACGGGGAGAACGTGCAAACTCCACACACACAGACAGCATCCGAGATCAGGATCGATCCCGGGTCTCTGCTGCTGCGAGGCAGCGGCACTACCCGCTGCCACCCTCTTCTTTGGAAGGATGCATGGAATGCAGTGGGCTGACGATGTTTGAGGCCATGGTAAGAGAAATCAAAAGATAGACAATTATCTAAAAGGATCTGTGGAGTGTAGAGGGATCTAGATCGCATTTCGCTTGGGCAGCTTGGGTGGCATGAATATTAGATACATAGAAAAATAGAAAAATAGGTGCAGGAGTAGGCCATTCGGCCCTTCGAGCCAGCACCGCCATTCAATGTGATCATGGCTGATCATCCCCAATCAGTACCCCCTTCCTGCTTTTTCCCCATATCCCTTGATTCCGTTAGCCTTAAGAGCTAAATCTAACTCTCTCTTGAAAACATCCAGTGAATCGGCCTCCACTGCCTTCTGTGGCAGAGAATTCCACAGATTCACAACTCTCTGGGTGAAAACATTTTCCTCACCTCAGTCCTAAATGGCCTACCCCTTATTCTTAAACTGTGACCCCTGGTTCTGGACACCCCCAACATCGGGAACATTTTTCCTGCATCTAACTTGTCCAATCCTTTAAGTGCTTTATAAGTTTATATAGGAACCCCTCTCATCCTTTTAAATTCCACTGAATACAAGTCCAGTCGACCCATTCTTTCATCATATGTCAGTCCTGCCATCCCGGGAATTAACCTGGTGAACCTACACTGCACTCCCTCAATAGCAATAATGTCCTTCCTCAAATTAGGAGACCAAAATTGCACACAATACTCCAGGTGCGGTCTCACCAGGGCCCTGTACAACTGCAGTAGGACCTCCTTGCTCCTAAACTCTAATCCTTTCGCAATGAAGGCCAACATGCCATTAGCTTTCTTCACTGCCTGCTGTACCTGCATGCTTACTGATGTACAAGCACACCCAGGTCTCATTGCACCTCCCCTTTTCCTAATCTGACACCATTCAGATACTAATCTGCCTTCCTGTTCTTGCCACCAAAGTCGATAACCTCACTTTTATCCACATTATACTGCATCTGCCATGCATCTGCCCACTCACCCAACCGATCCAAGTCACCCTGCAGCCTCATAGCATCCTCTTCACAGCTCACACTGCCACCCAGATTTGTGTCATCCTCAAACTTGGAGACGTCATATTTAATTCCCTCATCTAAATCGTTAATATATATTGTAAATAACTGGGGTCCCAGCACCGAGCCTTGCGGCACCCCACTAGTCACTGCCTGCCATTCTGAAAAGGACCCGTTAATTCCTACTCTTTGCTTCCTGTCTGCCAACCAGTTCTCTATCCATGTCAATACCCTATCCCCAATACCATGTGCTCTAATTTTGCACACTAATCTCTTGTGTGGGACCTTGTCAAAGGCTTTTTGAAAGTCCAGATACACCACATCCACTGTCTCTCCCTTATCCATTCTACTTGTTACATCCTCAAAAAATTCCAGAAGATTAGTCATGCATGATTTCCCCTTCATAAATCCATGCTGACTTTGTCACTGCTTTCCAAATGCGCTGCTATAACATATTTAACAATCGACTCCAGCATCTTCTCCACTACCGATGTAAGGCTAACTGGTCTATAATTCCCTGTTTTCTCTCTCCCTCCTTTCTTAAAAGGTGGAGTTACATTGGCTACCCTCCAGTCCACAGGAACTGATTCAGAGTCGAGAGAACATTGGGGCCACGAATTCTGGGGCCACCTCCTTGAGTACTCTGGGATGCAGACCATCAGGCCATGAGGGTTTATCGGCCTTCAGTCCCAACAGTTTACCTAACACCATTCCCTGACTAATGTGGATTCCCTTCAGTTCCTCCCTCCCACTAGATCCTCAATCCCCTTGTATTTCTGGGAGATTGTTTGTGTCTTCCTTAGTGAAGACAGAACCAAAGTATTTGTTTATAAGCTGTGGGCCGAGCACCAAAAATGTGTCTTGAAATCAACTTTTGTGACCCATGTCTCGGAACTACATGAAATTTTGCACAGATTTAGAGAAAATCTAATTGAGAAAGAAGTCGTTACTCGTCAGCACCAAAAGTTGCACATTAATTAATTAAACTAATTAGAAATGAGATCAAAAAGGTAAGCGCCATCTAATGTCCAATGCTTCATATTACACCATGGGGAGCCTATTTCCGTGCTGCAGTCTATTTAAACCATATATTATTATACCATACATATTTATATATATATGTATATGTATATGTGTATATATATATGTGTATATATATATATATATATATATATATATATATATATATATACACACACACACACACACATATATATATATATACATATATATATATATACACATATATATATGCACATATACATATATATATATACACATATATATATGCACATATACATATACATATATACATATACATATACATATATACATATACATATACATATATACATATACACACATATATATATACACATATACATATACATATACATATACATACATTTATATATATATATATATAAATAACTTGTGAATATGACTGTAATCATATATAATTATGTATAATTATATTATATAAAAATAATATAATTAATATAATTGTGTGTGTGTTTTTTGAATGAGACTGCTGCAGAGGTCCGGCTCCTGAACCAGCCTAATTAATGGGTGAGGGCAGTTCCTGTGGGTTCCCCCGTTTACTGAACCCCACTGACTGCCAGTGTGCAGAGTGGGGGTCATGGCCATAGTGGGACTGGGGCAGTGCCAGGCTGGGGGAAGGCCATGGCATCTTCGGATGACAGGGAAATGCCTAACCCTAACTCGCCCCCCCCTTCCAGAGCTGCCCACGGCTGGAGCTGGATCCGCTTTGGGACCTGGTGAGGGGTCGGTCGGCCGACAGCCCGACCCACCCCTCGCAGCACCCACCGGCCCTCCGACCACTCTCACCACCCACCGGCGGCCCGACAGCCCAACCGATCCTCCACAGCATCCATCGGCCTACCGACAAGCCTGACCAACCGACTGACCGACCCTGACCTGACCCTAACAGTTCACATCATCACTTTATAAAGATAAATCAAATGAAAAACAAAATTATCACAAGGTGAGCATTACCTTTATTCCTTGGAAACCTTGCTATTGGTTTGATGTGATGAGGAGGCCGCCATGATCCCAGGGTCCTCATTGCCTAGCGACCATAAAACAAAGAGCGGGATTGGACAATTTGCATCCGACCGCAATGTCAAACGTTCATTGATTGGACAATTACTACTCGGAAAATTAGAGGTTTTTCTCATATTAAAAAAAATATGTGCAGGTTTTGGTCTTGATGAGTTTCAGGTATGATTTATACAGTATTTTTACACGATATGTTAAGAATTCAGGTAGTTCCGTGAGTTGGTCAAGAACTTGAAGGAAAAAGCTCCTCGGCCCACAGCCTATTAACTGTTCTGCCATTCCTTTCTTTCCCATTATATATTGATTTCTCTAGCTTCCAGTAACCCTGACATCCCCTCTCTCTCCATCCCTCCCCCACCCAAGTCGCACCAGCTTCTCATTCTCACCCAACAAACAGCTAACAGTGGCCAGTTTCCTTTATCATCATTACTTTTTTGCATATCTTTCATTCATGTGTTTGGTATCCCTCTACATCACCATCTATATCTCGCATTTCCCTTTCCCCTGACTAGCCTAAAGAAGGGTCTCGACCGGAAACGTCACCCATTCCTTCTCTCCAGAGCTGCTGTCTGGAGATTCATGTGCTGAGAGAATGGAGCGGCAGAGCTTGTACACTCTGGAATTTAGAAGGATGAGAGGGAATCTTATTGAAACATATAAGATTATTAAGGGTTTGGACACGCTAGAGGCAGGAAACATGTTCCCGATGTTGGAGGAGTCCAGAACCAGGGGTCATACTTTAACAATAAAGGGTAAGCCATTTAGAACGGAGATGATGAAACACTTTTTCACACAGAGAGTGGTGAGTCTGTGGATTTCTCTGCCTCAGAGGGCAGTGGAGGCCGGTTCTCTGGATGCTTTTGAGAGAGAGCTTGATAGGGCTCTTAAAGATAGCGGAGTCAGGGGATATGGGGAGAAGGCAGGAACGGGGTACTGATTGTGGATGATCAGCCATGATCACATTGAATGGTGGTGCTGGCTCGAAGACCTGAATGGCCTACTCCTGCACCTATTGTCTATTGCCTGTCCTGCTGAGTTACTCCAGCTTTTTGTGTCTATCTTTGGTTTAAACCAGCGTCTGCAGTTCCTACCTGCACGGGATCTAGATCTTCTTGGCTTGAATACAAAACAACTTTCAAGTAGTACTTGTGAAGGCATATGACGTGTTGTCCTTTAAGCTAAGTTGTAGATGTTTGATATAGAGAAGTATTGCTACAATTGTATAGGGTGTTGGTCAGGCTGCACCTGGGGCACAGTGTAGTAATAATCCCCTTATTTCAGAAAAGATATACTGGCATTAGTGGCAGTCTAAAGAATATTCACTGGACTAAATCCCAGGATGAGAAGATTGGCCTGCCTCGAACCGTTAAAACAGTTATATCTGTGTTCAGACTTTAGACTTTAGAGATACATTGCGGAAACAAGCCCTTCGGCCCGCCGAGTCCGTGCCGTCCTGCGATCGCCTTGTACACTGGTACTGACCTAAACACTGGGGACAATTTACAGTTTTACCAAAGCCAATTAGACTACAAACATGTACGTCTTTGGCGTGCGGGAATAAACCGGAGCACCCGGAGAAAGCCCATGTGGTCACGGGGAAAACGTTCAAACTCCATTTGGACAGCACCCGTAGTCTATCTCTCCTTTCTAACCCCATTCTCCTACCCATAGTGCTAGTATATGGGGGTGATCTGGGAAAGGTAGAGGACACTCATGGCCACACACTCATCTCCCCGCTACCTTCAGGTAGAAGTTACAGGAGCCTGAAGACTGCAACAACCAGGTTCAGGAATAGCTACTTCCCCACAGCCATCAGGCTATTAAACTCGGCTCGGACAAAACTCTGAACATTAATAGCCCATTATCTGTTTATTTGCACTTTATCAGTTTATTTATTCATGTGTGTATATATTTATATAATGTATATGGACACACTGATCTGTTTTGTAGTCAATGCCTACTATGTTCTGTTGTGCTAAAGCAAAGCAAGAATTTCATTGAGCTATCTGGGACACATGACAATAAACTCTCTTGAATCTTGAATCTTGATCGCTGGTCGGCGCGGAAACGGTGGGCTGAAGGGCTTGTTTCCGCGCTGTATCTCTAGTCCAAAAGTCTAACAGTCTAAAGGAGGTAGTTGAGACAGGTACAATGATAGCAGTTAAAAGACACTTGGTCAGATACAGGGATAGGAAGGTTTAGAGGGATATGGGCCAAATATCAGCAAACGGGTCTAACCTAGATGGGGCATTTTGGTTGTCATGGATGAGGATGGATGGAGGTGTAGCAAGAAGCTGCAGGTGCTGGTTTAAACCGAAGATAGATACGTCATCTGTACTTTTTTGCATATCTTTCATTCATTTGTTTTATATCTCTCTATGTCACCGTCTATTCCTCTAGGTTCCCTTTCCCCTGAGAGGCTGAAGAAGGGTCTCAACCCAAAATATCACCTATTCCTTTTCTCCAGACATGCTGTCTGACCCATTGAGATACTCCAGCTTTTTGTGCCTATCTTCCAAGGTCATAACTGATAGGAGCAGAAGTAGGACATTCGGCCCATCAAGTCCGTTCCGCCATTCAATCATGGCTGATCTATCTCTCCCTCCTAACCCCATTAGACAATAGACCACAGACAATAGATGCAAGAGTAGGCCATTCGGCCCTTCAAGCCATTCAATGTGATCATGGCTGATCATCCACAATCAGTACCCCGTTCCTGCCTTCTCCACATACACCCTAACTCTGCTATCTTTAAGAGCCCTATCTAGCTCTCTCTTGAAAGTATTCTCCTGCCTTCTCCCCATGACCTCTGGCACCCACACTAAATCAACAATCTGTCTATCTCTGCCTTAAAAATATCCACTGACTTGGCCTCCACGGTCTTCTGCGGCAAAGAATTTCGCAGAATCACCACCCTCTGACTAAAGAAATTCCTAGGTAGACAAAAGTGCTGGAGAAACTCAGCGGGTGCAGCAGTATCTATGGAGCGAAGGAAATAGGCAACGTTTCGGGCCAAAACCCTTCTTCAGACTGATGCGGGTTGGGGGGGGGGGGGGGGGGGGGCGGGGAGAAGAAAGGAGAAAGGAAGAGGGAGGAGCCCGAGGGCTGAGGGAGAGCTGCGAAGGGGAGGAGACAGCAAGGGCTACCGGAAATTGGAGAAACTCCTCCTCATCTCCTTCCTAAAGGAACATCCTTTAATTCTGAGGCTAGTCCTAAATTCTCCCATTAGTGGAAACATCCTCTCCACATCCACTCTATCCAGGCCTTTCACTATTCGGTAAGTTTCAACGAGGTTCCCCCTCCCCCCTCCCCCCATCCTTCTAAACTCCAACGAGTACAGGCCCCCCAGTGCTGACAAACACTCATCATACGTAGTTAACCCTACTCATTCCTGGGATAATTCTGGCAAACCTCCTCTGGACCCCTCTCCAACGCCAGCACATCCTTCCTCAGATATAGTGGGGCCTACAACGTGAGGCTGGACGAAGGGGGCCTGCTTTCCGTGCCGTGTGACTCGGCAGGTGAGGACCCCCCCAGAGAATACGGCAACTTCTGACGGGACAAATGTCCCTCCCACAGCCGTTGATGAGGGGGGGGGGGGGAAGTTGAGACCCAGATGTCCGAATGCTGATTGTAGCTGCAGGGTGCAGGAAACCAGATAACCCGTACAGTCTTAAAGGGCCGGCGTGGTGGAACAGGCAATACTGTGCTATGGCTACAGAGCTAACACTCCACATGAAGGGGTTTTGTCTCCCAGTGGAGCCATCGCCATCAGAGGCAGGAAATAAAGCCCAATATGCCTTTTTGTATTTTTGCATTCAAATCGAAAAAGGAAGGAAAAAATGATGTAGTGTGTTTCCCCCCCCCCCCCGCCCTCTCTCTCTCTCCTTCCACGCGATGATGTGAGGAGGCAGGAAATAGTGCTCATTGCAAACAATGCACAGAATGAGATATTGTGCAAAGCTCAATATTGTTTTCCCTGGTGAACTTGGCAGGGGACCAGCCAGCCGCAGATTGATGTGGCCGCGATCAAGGAGGCAGCCTCGGGCCTTCACGCTCACAGAGCCTTTACAGAGCCCGTGGTCACACCTGACTTCATTCACAAATGGATCGGCCGCCTTGGGAAGGGCTGGTCAGTTCTGGTATTTAGACCTCGCATAAACCCACGGCGTTCTGCGTGAATGTCGGGCACTGTGAAACGTTGACTTGTTGTTATTGCAAGCGCGGGCCAACGGGGTAAGGTTTACAGATGTCACACAACAGGCAGATGTGGAACCAGGAGGCAGCAACACACTGGAGCAATTATCACAATTTTATTTATTTTACCAATGTGGAGTTTGCCAGCTAATCCTCCCTTCCATCGACTCCATCCACACCTCATGCTGCCTCAGCAAGGCCGGCAGCATAATCAAGGACCAATCTCCCACCCCCCCGGGTCACTCCCTCATTAGTTTAGTTTAGAGATACAGCAGGGAAACAGGCCCTTCGGCCCACCCAGTCCGCAACGACCAGCAATCCCCGCACAATAACACCATCCCACACACACACTAGGGACGATTCACGTTTATGCCAAGCCAATTAACCTACAACTTTTTCTCACAGAGAGTGTTGAGTCTGTGGAAATGTATAGTCTGGAGTTTAGAAGGATGAGAGGGAAACTTATTGAAACATAAGATTATTAAGGGATTGGACACGCTAGAGGCAGGAAACATGTTCCCGATGTTGGGGGAGTCCAGAACCAGGGGCCACAGTTTAAGAATAAGGGGTTGGCCATTTAGAACGGAGACGAGGAAACACTTTTTCTCACAGAGAGTGGTGAGTCTGTGGAATTTTCTGCCTCCGAGGGCGGTGGAGGCCAGATCTCTAGATACTTTCAAGAGAGAGCTAGATAGGGCTCTTAAAGATAGCGGAGTCAGGGGACAGGGTGAGAAGGCAGGAACAGGGTACTGATTGGGGATGATCAGCCATGATCACATTGAATGGCGGTGCTGGCTCGAATGGCCGAATGGCCTACACCTGCACCTATTGTCTATTGTCTAAACCTGTACGTCTTTGGAGTGTCAAAGGAAACTGAAGATCTTGGAGAAAACCTATGCGGTCACGGGGAGAACGTACAAACTCCATACAGACAGCACCCGTAGTCAGAATCAAACCTGCAGGTAGACTAGGAAAATCAGGTTGGTACTGGACCCCAAGAAAGGGAGTTTGTGGAGTGCCTCCGTGCTGGATTCTTCGAGCAGCTTGTACTGGAGCCTACCAGAGATAAGGTAATTCTGGATTTAGTGTCGTGTAATGAACCAGATTCGATAAGGGAACTCGAAATAAAATAGCCATTAGGCGGTAGTGACCATAATATGATAAGTTTTAATCTACAATTTGAGAGGGAGAAGGCAAAATCGGAAGGGTCAGTATTACAGTTGAACAAAGGGGACTATGGAGCCATGAGGGAGGAGCTGGCCAAGGTTGACTGGAAAGATACCCTAGCAGGGATGACAGTGGGACAACAATGGCAGGTATTTCTGGGAATAATACAGAAGGTGCAGGATCAGTTCATTCCAAAGAGGACAAAAGATTCCAAGGGGAGTAAGGGGCAACCTTGGCTGACAAGGGACGTCAGGGACAGTATAAAAATAAAAGAGAAGAAGTATAACGTAGCAAAGATGAGCGGGAAGCCAGAGCATTGGGTAACTTTTAAAGAGCAACAGAAGATAACTAAAAAGGCAATACGTGGTGAAAAGATGAGGTATCAAGGTAAGCTAGCCAAGAATATATAGCAGGATAGTAAAAGCTTCTTTAGGTATGTGAAGAGGAAAAAAATTGTTAAGATCAATGTTGGACCCTTGAAGACTGAAAAAGGTGAATATATTACGGGGAACAAGGAAATGGCAGATGAGTTGAACAGGTACTTTGGATCTGTCTTCACTAAGCAGGACACAAACAATCTCCCTGATGTACTAGTGGCCAGAGGATCTGGGGTGATGGAGGAACTGAAGGAAGTTCACATTAGGCAGGAAATGGTGTTGGGCAGACTGATGGGACTGAAGGCTGATAAATCCCCAGGGCCTGATGGTCTGCATCCCAGGGTACTTAAGGAAATGGCTCGAGAAATCGTGGATGCATAGGTGATAATTTTCCAATGTTCTATAGACTCAGGATCATTTCCTGTGGATTGGAGGGTAGCTAATGTTATCCCACTTTTTAAGAAAGGGCGGGAGAGAGAAAACAGGGAATTATAGACCAGTTAGCCTGACATCGGTGGTGGGGAAGATGCTGGAGTCAATTATAAAAGATGAAATAGCGGCTCATTTGGATAGCAGTGGCAGGATCTGTCCGAGTCAGCGTGGATTTACGAAGGGGAAATCATGAGTGGCTAATCTTCTGGAATTCTTCGAGGATGTAACTCGGAAAATGGACAAGGGAGAGCCAGTGGATGTAGTGTACCTGGACTTTTAGAAAGCATTTGATAAGGTCCCACATAGGGGATTAGTGGGCAAAATTAGAGCACATAGTATTGGGGGTAGAGTACTGACATGGATAGAACATTGGTTGGCAGACAGGAAACAAGGACTAGGGATTAACGGGTCCCTTTCGGAATGGCAGGCAGTGACTAGTGGGGTACCGCAAGGCTCGGTGCTGGGACCGCAGCTATTTACAATATACATGAATGATTCTTCTTCTTATCAAGTCCACGCACAAGATTGGAACTTGTTCAGCCAGAGCTGAATACACTTCTCGGCATCTGCATACAATGATGTCTGTCTTGCTCTTCTTGTGGTTCATGTGCGTGGTGGTGGAAAGATTGGTGGAAACAGGGCCGCGACGTGAACGCTCTTTCCTTGACCCCATTAATGATTTAGATGAAGGATTCAAAGTAACATTAGCAAATTTGCAGATGACACAAAGCTGGGTGGCAGTGTGAACTGTGACAGGCTGACTTGGACAGGTTGGGTGAGTGGGCAGATGCATGGCAGATGCAGTTTAATGTGGATAAATGTGAGGTTATCCACTTTGGTGGCAAAAACAGAAAGGCAGATTATTATCTGAATGGTGTCAAGTTGGGAAAAGGGGAGGTACAACGGGATCTGGGGTCCTTGTTCATCAGTCACTGAAAGTAAGCATGCAGGTACAGCAGGCAGTGAAGAAAGCAAATGGCATGTTGGCCTTTATAACAAGAGGAGTTTGAGGAGAGACGCAAAGAGGTCCTTCTGCAGTTGTACAGGGCCCTAGTGAGACCACAACTGGAGTATCGTGTGCAGTTTTGGTCTCCAAATTTGAGGAAGGACATTCTTGCTATTGAGGGAGTGCAGCGTAGTTTCACGAGGTTAATTTCCTGGGATGGCGGGACTGTCATATGTTGATAGAAAGGAGCAGCTGGGCTTGTACACTCTGGAATTTAGAAGGTTGAGAGGGGATCTTATTGAAACATATAAGATTATTAAAGGTTTAGAAATGCTAGAGGCAGGGAAACATGTTTCCGATGTTGGGGGAGTCCAGAACCAGGGGCCACAGTTTAAGAATAAGGGGTAAGCCATTTAGAACGGAGATGAGGAAACACTTTTTCACACAGAGAGTTGTGAGTCTGTGGAATTCTCTGCCTCAGAAGGCGGTGGAGGCCAGTTCTCTGGATACTTTTAAGAGAGAGCTAGATAGGGCTCTTAAAGATAGCGGAGTCAGGGGATATGGGGAGAAGGCAGGAACGGGGTACTGATTGGGGATGATCAGCCATGATCACATTGAATGGCGGTGCTGGCTCGAAGGGCCGAATGGCCTGCTCCTACTCCTGCGCCTGTTGTCTATTGTCTATTGTGACGTTTCGGGTCGAGACTGAAGAAGGGTCTCGACCCAAAACGTCACCTATTCCTTCTCTCCCGATGTGCTGCCTGACCCGCTGAGTTACTCCAGCACTAAAGGTACACAGAGGCACATATTGTGATGATGAACCCTAAAGAGCTTAACTATTCCTTAAACATACACGGACCAACAGATGTCTGGCTGCGTTTGCAAGGATGCTTAAGTGTGAATGAAAGGCAATAGTTTGATCAAAGCTATTCCAGCCAACGCAAATAAACCTCAGCAGATTATAGGCATTACGTGAATCTCTGAAATCGTGTAATTGCAATCTCTCACTAATATTAGTGCTTGTTACGCGATTTCTACGAGGCTTTATACTTGGCTTTGCTGGGTCTCAGGGTCAGGTGTGGCTGGCAGTGAATGCCTTTGATCCATTGTTGAGCGCAGTCTTGACATAACTGCTGCAAGATTACAGAGAGTCAAGGGCCTGTCCCACTTGCCGATTTTTTCCGGCGACGGTCGGCACCCTTGACTGACGTATCAGGTCACCGAACAAGTCCCGGTGTGACGGCGTATTGACGCGCGGCGATTCCTCAAGTGTCGCCACATTTTTTTGTGGCCGCTGGATTTTTTAAACGGTTCAAAATCTTTCGCCAACCGTGGTACGTCGGTCAATGGCGCCAGCAGTCACCGAAAAAAATCGCCAAGTGGCACAGGCCCTTTAATCGACCGCTGGGTACATCGAGTTGAACTGAGTTCAATTTATTGTCACGTGCAACGAGGTACAGTGAAAAGATCAGGTTGCGTGCTATCCAGTCAGCGGAAAGACGAGACATGATTACAATCAAGACGTCCACCGTGTACAGATACAGGATAAAGGGAATAAAGTGAACGATGTTTAGTGCAAAATAAAATCCAGTGAATCCAATCGAAGATAAAATGTATAAGAAGGAACTGCAGATGCTGGTTTAAACCGAAGAGTTCAGACTGAGGAAGGGTCTTGTATACATTTGGGTCTTGATCCGCTGTGTATACGTTTATAAGGCTTTGCACGCTTGTAGGTAACTGTTTAAATGTTGCAACCACCAGGCATTTATACTCCTATTATTCCTTTCCTTTTTTAATTAATCATTGTATTATTTATTTCTTTTAATATATCAACAAAATTACGTTGGGAGAAACCCCAAACACATCCTCAATAAGTTGATATACTACATCACCGTCTATATCTCTCGTTTCCCTTTCCCCCGACTCTCAGTCTGAAGAACTCAGTCAGTCTCGACCCGAAACGTCACCCATTCCTTCTCTCCAGAGATGCTGCCTGTCCCGCTGAGTTACTCCAGCATTTTGTGCCTATATCTGATCAAAGATTGTCCGAGGGTCTCCAATGTGGTAGATAGTAGCTCAGGGCTGCTCTCTAGTTGTTGGTAGGATGGTTCAGTCGCGTGATAACAACACAACACTTGTTATATTCCGATAATCTAACTGTTGGCACAAAACAAAAAACTTCCCTGGAACAAAATGCTTGTTTGATAAGATCTCAAAGATAGTGATAGTCATAAGGTCATAAGGTCGTAAGTGATAGGAGCAGAATTAGGCTATTCGGCTCATCAAGTCCGCTCCGCCATTCAATCATGGCTGATCTATCTCTGTCTCCTAACCCCATTCTCATGCCTTCTCCCAATAACCTCTGACACCCGTACTAATCAAGAATCTATCTATCTCTGCCTTGAAAATATCCATTGACTTGGCCTCCACAGCCGTCTGTGGCAAGGAATTCCACGGATTCACCACCCTCTGGCTAAAGAAATTCCTCCTCATCACCTTCCCAATGGAACGCCCTTAATGAGGCTGTGCCCTCTGGTTCTAGACTCTCCCACTAGTGGAAACATCCTCTCGGTGACATAGAGAGTTATAGAGACATACAGCGAGTGACCAGGCTCATCGTATTATAGGGTGGATGGGACTATGAGCTCCAGGCTTAAAGCAGGCTTTGAACCCACAAAACGTTGTCACTTTCCAATATGTTCAGAACTCAAACATCACCACAAGCCTCTGATACTCCAGGAGGGCAAGTATTGTCACCGACCTCCCGAGGCAAAGCCTTCTTTCAGGTATCGTTTCAGAGTCTGACAACGATCAACTCTGGGTTCGAGAACGGCTTCATCCCTACAGCCATCATCATGGACCCACACCAGCCCGATCACACTCTCATTTAGTTTATAGTTCAAAGATACAGCGTGGAAACAGGCCCTTCGGCCCAACGAGTCCGCACTAGCCGACCAGCAGCCCCCGCACACTAACACAACCCGACACACACTAGGGGCACTTTTACATTTACACCAAGCCAATTAACCCACAAACCTGCATGTCTTTGGAGTGTGGGAGGAGACCGAAGATCTTGGAGGAAACCCACGCGGGTCACGGGGAGAACGTGCAAACTCCGTACGGACAGCAGCCGTAGTCGGGGTCGAACCCGGGACTCTGGCGCTGTGAGGCAGCAACTCTACTCGTACACTCGAGTTCAGAAGGATGAGAGGGCATCTCATTGAAACATATAAGATTATTAAGGGCTTGGACACGCTAGAGGCAGGAAACATGTTCCCGATGTTGGGGGAGTCCAGAACCTGGGGCCACAGTTTAAGAATAAGGGGGTAGGCCATTTAGAACGGAGACGAGGAAACACGTTTTCACACAGAGCGTGGTGAGTCTGTGGAATTCTCTGCCTCAGAGGGTGGTGGAGGCCGGTTCTCACCGTACAATTGGTGCATGTGATAATAAACGTAACTTAGATACATAGATACATAGAAAATAGGTGCAGGAGTAGGCCATTCAGCCCTTCGAGCCTGCACCGCCATTCAATATGATCATGGCTGATCATCCAACTCAGTATCCCGTACCTGCCTTCTCTCCATACCCCCTGATCCCCTTAGCCACAAGGGCCACATCTAACTCCCTCTTAAATATAGCCAATGAACTGGCCTCAACCACCCTCTGTGGCAGAGAGTTCCAGAGATTCACCACTCTCTGTCTGAAAATGTTTTTCCTCATCTCGGTCTTAAAGGATTTCCCCCTTATCCTTAAGCTGTGACCCCTTGTCCTGGACTTCCCCAACATCGGGAACAATCTTCCTGCATCTAGCCTGTCCAACCCCATAAGAACTTGAACTTGAACTTCCCCTCCCCCTTCCCAGCTCTCTCACACGACCTACTGTCTCCGCCTCTTCCTTTGTGTATAAAGGGACTTATTAAAGTCGTCCCCCTCCCCCCCCCGACAACAGTCTGAAGAAGGGTCTCGACCCAAAACTTCGCCTACTCCTTTCCTCCACAGATGCTGCCTCACCCACTGAGTTTCTCCAGCAATGTTGTCCACGTGTGGAATAGAATATCACATTATAACTACAACTGTGTCAATGGGGAAAAGGGGGATCAGGGCAAGAA
>JAXLNO010005227.1:0-40600 GCA_038087875.1 Malacoraja senta | reverse complement strand
CACAGCTAACAGTGGCCTGCTTTCTTTATCATCGGTACTTTTTTTTGCATATCTTTCCTTCATTTAAACAATAGACAATAGACAATAGGTGCAGGAGTAGGCCATTCGGCCCTTCGAGCCAGCACCGCCATCCAATGCGATCGTGGCTGATCATCCATGACCAGCTGTTCTATATCTCTCTATAATCACCGTCTATTCCTCCATGTTCCCTTTCCCCTGAGAGCCTGAAGAAGGGCCTCGACCCGAAACGTCACCCATTCCCTCTCTCCGTAGATGCTGCCTCACCCGCTGAGTTTCTCCAGCATTTTGTGTCTAGCCCCAACCTCCGCAGTCAGTCCCATGGCTGATGAAGGCCGGCCTGCCAAAATCCTTCTGCACCAAAATCCTTTTTTGCACAATCCGCAGCCATTGCCACTTTTCATTTCACTGCACGTCTTGTATGTGTATGTGACAAATAAAGTTGACTTGACTTGTCTTGACCACCCTGTCCACCTATGTTGCCACTGTCACGGAACTAATATACTTGCACTTCTAGATTCCTCTGCACTATTATAGATACTCCATTAGACAATGCAACATACACCCAACTCTATTTTTAGCTTGCAGTAGCAAAAATAAACGTGTAGCTATAAAAGACACCTTTATGTTTGAGAGTCCTGTGAGTGAAATAACGGAGTCATTTACAAGTGTGAAACTTTCTTGCCCTGATCCCCCTTTTCCCCATTGACACAGTTGTAGTTATAATGTGATATTCTATTCCACACGTGGACAACATTGCTGGAGAAACTCAGTGGGTGAGGCAGCATCTGTGGAGGAAAGGAGTAGGCGAAGTTTTGGGTCGAGACCCTTCTTCAGACTGTTGTCGGGGGGGGGAGGGGGACGACTTTAATAAGTCCCTTTATACACAAAGGAAGAGGCGGAGACAGTAGGTCGTGTGAGAGAGCTGGGAAGGGGGAGGGGAAGTTCAAGTTCAAGTTCTTATGGGGTTGGACAGGCTAGATGCAGGAAGATTGTTCCCGATGTTGGGGAAGTCCAGGACAAGGGGTCACAGCTTAAGGATAAGGGGGTAAATCCTTTAAGACCGAGATGAGGAAAAACTTTTTCAGACAGAGTGGTGAATCTCTGGAACTCTCTGCCACAGAGGGTAGTTGAGGCCAGTTCATTGGCTATATTTAAGAGGGAGTTAGATGTGGCCCTTGTGGCTAAGGGGATCAGGGGGTATGGAGAGAAGGCAGGTACGGGATACTGAGTTGGATGATCAGCCATGATCATATTGAATGGCGGTGCAGGCTCGAAGGGCCGAATGGCCTACTCCTGCACCTATTGTCTATGTTTCTATGTATCTAAGTTACGTTTATTATCACATGCACCAATTGGTACGGTGAGAACCGGCCTCCACCGCCCTCTGAGGCAGAGAATTCCACAGACTCACCACTCTCTGTGTGAAAACGTGTTTCCTCGTCTCCGTTCTAAATGGCTTACCCCTTATTCTTAAACTGTGGCCCCTGGTTCTGGACTCCCCCAACATCGGGAACATGTTTCCTGCCTCTAGCGTGTCCAAGCCCTTAATAATCTTATATGTTTCAATGAGATGCCCTCTCATCCTTCTGAACTCCAGAGTGTACGAGTAGAATTGCTGCCTCACAGCGCCAGAGACCCGGGTTCGATCCCGACTACGGCTGCTGTCCGTACGGAGTTTGCACGTTCTCCCCGTGACCCGCGTGGGTTTCCTCCAAGATCTTCGGTCTCCTCCCACACTCCAAAGACGTGCAGGTTTGTGGATAATTGGCTTGGTGTAAATGTAAACTTGCCCCTAGTGTGTGTCGGGTTGTGTTAGTGTGCGGGGACTGCTGGTCGGCTAGTGCGGACTCGTTGGGCCGAAGGGCCTGTTTCCGTGCTGTATCTTTGAACTATAAACTAAATGAGAGTGTGATCGGGCTGGTGTGGGTCCATAATGATGGCTGTAGGGATGAAGCCGTTCTCGAACCCAGAGTTGATCGTTGTCAGACTCCTGTACCTGAACAAAGGCTTTGCCTCGGGAGGTCGGTGACAATACTTGCCCTCCTGGAGTATCAGAGGCTTGTGGTGATGTTTGAGTTCTGAACATTTTGGAAAGTGACAACTTTTTGTGGGTTCAAAGCCTGCTTTAAGCCTGGAGCTCATAGTCCCATCCACCCTATAATACGATGAGCCTGGTCACTCGCTGTATGTCTCTATAACTCTCTATGTCACCGAGAGGATGTTTCCACTAGTGGGAGAGTCTAGAACCAGAGGGCACAGCCTCATTAAGGGCGTTCCTTTGGGAAGGTGATGAGGAGGAATTTCTTTAGCCAGAGGGTGGTGAATCTGTGGAATTCTTTGCCACAGAAGGCTGTGGAGGCCAAGTCAGTGGATATTTTCAAGGCAGAGATAGATAGATTCTTGATTAGTACGGGTGTCAGAGGTTATTGGGAGAAGGCAGGAGAATGGGGTTAGGAGACAGAGATAGATCAGCCATGATTGAATGGCGGAGCAGACTTGATGAGCCGAATGGCCTAATTCTGCTCCTATCACTTACGACCTTATGACCTTATGACTATCACTATCTTTGAGATCTTATCAAACAAGCATTTTGTTCCAGGGAAGTTGTGTTGGGTTTTTTTGTGCCAACAGTTAGGTTATCGGAATATAACAAGTGTTGTGTTGTTATCACGCGACTGAACCATCCTACCAACAACTAGAGAGCAGCCCTGAGCTACTATCTACCACATTGGAGACCCTCGGACAATCTTTGATCAGATATAGGCACAAAATGCTGGAGTAACTCAGCGGGACAGGCAGCATCTCTGGAGAGAAGGAATGGGTGACGTTTTGGGTCGAGACTGACTGAGTTCTTCAGACTGAGAGTCAGGGGAAAGGGAAACGAGAGATATAGATGGTGATGTAGTATATCTACTTAATGAGGATGTGTTTGGGGTTTCTCCCAATGTAATTTTGTTGATATATTAAAAGAAATAAAGAATACAATGATTAATTAAAAAAGGAAAGGAATAATAGGAGTATAAATGCCTGGTGGTTGCAACATTTAAACAGTTACCTACAAGCGTGCAAAGCCTTATAAATGTATACACAGCGGATCAAGACCCAAATGTATACAAGACCCTTCCTCAGTCTGAACTCTTCGGTTTAAACCAGCATCTGCAGTTCCTTCTTATACATTTTATCTTCGATTGGATTTCACTGAATTATATTTTGCACTAAACATCGTTCACTTTATTCCCTTTATCCTGTATCTGTACACAGTGGACGTCTTGATTGTAATCATGTCTCGTCTTTCCGCTGACTGGATAGCACGCAAACTGATCTTTTCACTGTACCTCGTTGCACGTGTCAATAAATTGAACTCAGTTCAACTCGATGTACCCAGCAGTCGATTAAAGGGCCTGTGCCACTTGCTGATTTGTTTCGGCGACTGCCGGCGCCATTGACTGACGTACCAGGGTTGGCGAAAGATTTTGAACGTTTAAAAAATCCAGCGGCCACAAAAAAAATGTGGCGACACTTGAGGAATCGCCGCGCGTCAATACGCCGTCACACCGCCAGTTTTTCGGTGACCTGATACGTCAGTCAAGGGTGCCGACCGTCGCCGGAAAAAATCGGCAAGTGGGACAGGCCCTTGACTCTCTGTAATCTTGCAGCAGTTATGTCAAGACTGCGCTCAACAATGGATCAAAGGCATGCACTGCCAGCCACACCTGACCCTGAGACCCAGCAAAGCCAAGTATAAAGCCTCGTAGAAATCGCGTAACAAGCACTAATATTAGTGAGAGATTGCAATTACACGATTTCAGAGATTCACGTAATGCCTATAATCTGCTGAGGTTTATTTGCGTTGGCTGGAATAGCTTTGATCAAACTATTGCCTTTCATTCACACTTAAGCATCCTTGCAAACGCAGCCAGACATCTGTTGGTCCGTGTATGTTTAAGGAATAGTTAAGCTCTTTAGGGTTCATCATCACAATATGTGCCTCTGTCTACGTTAGACAGACACAAAGTGCTGGAGTAACTCAGCGGGTCAGGCAGCACATCGGGAGAGAAGGAATAGGTGACGTTTTGGGTCGAGACCCTTCTTCAGTTTCGACCCGAAACGTCACAATAGACAATAGGTAATAGGTGCAGGAGTAGGCCATTTGGTCCTTCGAGCCAGCACCGCCATTCAATGTGATCATGGCTGATCATCCCCAATCAGTACCCCGTTCCTGCCTTCTCCCCATATCCCTGACTCCGCTATTTTTAAAAGCCCTATCTAGCTCTCTCTTGAAAGCATCCAGAGAACCAATTCCGTTCTCCAGAGACGCTGTCTCACCCGCTGAGTTACTCCAGCTTTTTGTGTCTGTCTTCGGTTTAAACATTCCGTTATGTTATGTGTGTGTTTTGTTACCTTGGGTCTGAAGGAGGGTCTCGACCCAAAACGTCACCTATTCCTTCGCTCCATAGATGCTGCCTCACCCGCTGAGTTTCTCCAGCATTTTTGTCTACCTTATGTTACCTTGCTGGGTATAGTAGCAGGAGTCAAGACTGTTTATTTCTCATCTGCACCGCGACAGAACAATTAAACTCAAACTTTCAGCAGCATAACATGAGTGTAAACATGGTCCACACAGTGCAACCGGGAAGAAACTGTCCCTGAATCTGCAGGTGTGTGTTTTCGCACTTCTGTACCTCCCACCTAATGGGAGAGGGGAGAAGAGGGAGTGACCGGGGTGAGAATGGTCCTTGATGATGCTGCTGGCCTTGCCGAGGCAGCGTGAGGTGTAGATGGAGTCAATGGAAGGGAGGCTTTGGTAAAAGAAATAACATTTACCACTTTGTTAAAATAAATAAAAAGTTAATAACTGCACAATGGCGCAGCGGTAGAGTTGCTGCCTTACAGCGCCATAGACAATAGACAATAGACAATAGACAATAGACAATAGACAATAGGTGCAGGAGTAGGCCATTCGGCCCTTCGAGCCAGCACCGCCATTCAATGTGATCATGGCTGATCATCCCCAATCAGTACCCCGTTCCTGCCTTCTCCCCATATCCCCTGACTCCGCTATCTTTAAGAGCCCTATCTAACTCTCTCTTAAAAGTATCCAGAGAACCGGCCTCCACCGCCCTCTGAGCCAGAGAATTCTACAGACTCACAACACTGTGTGAAAATGTGTTTCCTCATCTCCGTTCTAAATGGCTTACCCCTTATTCTTAAACTGTGGTCCCTGGTTCTGGACTCCCCCAACATCGGGAACATGTTTCCTGCCTCTTGCATTTCTAAACCTTTAATAATCTTATATGTTTCAATAAGATCCCCTCTCAACCTTCTAAATTCCAGAGTGTACAAGCCCAGCTGCTCCTTTCTATCAACATATGACAGTCCCGCCATCCCAGGAATTAACCTCGTGAAACTACGCTGCACTCCCTCAATAGCAAGAATGTCCTTCCTCAAATTTGGAGACCAAAACTGCACACGACACTCCAGTTGTGGTCTCACTAGGGCCCTGTACAACTGCAGAAGGACCTCTTTGCGTCTCTCCTCAACTCCTCTTGTTATAAAGGCCAACATGCCATTTGCTTTCTTCACTGCCTGCTGTACCTGCATGCTAACTTTCAGTGACTGATGAACAAGGACCCCAGATCCCGTTGTACTTCCCCTTTTCCCAACTTGACACCATTCAGATAATAATCTGCCTTCCTGTTTTTGCCACCAAAGTGGATAACCTCACATTTATCCACATTAAACTGCATCTGCCATGCATCTGCCCACTCACCCAACCTGTCCAAGTCAGCCTGTCACAGTTCACCCTGCCACCCAGCTTTGTGTCATCTGCAAATTTGCTAATGTTACTTTGAATCCCTTCATCTAAATCATTAATGGGGTCAAGGAAAGAGCGTTCACGTCGCGGCCCTGTTTCCACCAATCTTTCCACCACCACGCACATGAACCACAAGAAGCACAAGACAGACATCATTGTGTGCAGATGCCGAGAAGTGTATTCAGCTCTGGCTGAACAAGTTCCAATCTTGTGCGTGGACTTGATAAGAAGAAGAATCATTAATGTATATTGTAAATAGCTGTGGTCCCAGCACCGAGCCTTGCGGTACCCCACTAGTCACTGCCTGCCATTCCAAAAGGGACCCGTTAATCCCTAGTCCTTGTTTCCTGTCTGCCAACCAATGTTCTATCCATGTCAGTACTCTACCCCCAATACCATGTGCTCTAATTTTGCCCACTAACCTTATCAAATGCTTTCTGAAAGTCCAGGTACACTACATCCACTGGCTCTCCCTTGTCCATTTTCCGAGTTACATCCTCGAAGAATTCCAGAAGATTAGCCAAGCATGATTTCCCCTTCGTAAATCCATGCTGACTCGGACCGATCCTGTTACTGCTATCCAAATGAGCCGCTATTTCATCTTTTATAATTGACTCCAGCATCTTCCCCACCACCGATGTCAGGCTAACTGGTCTATAATTCCCCGTTTTCTCTCTCCCGCCTTTCTTAAAAAGTGGGATAACATTAGCTACCCTCCAATCCACAGGAAATGATCCTGAGTCTATAGAACATTGGAAAATTATCACCTATGTATCCACGATTTCTCGAGCCATTTCCTTAAGTACCCTGGGATGCAGACCATCAGGCCCTGGGGATTTATCAGCCTTCAGTCCCATCAGTCTGCCCAACACCATTTCCTGCCTAATGTGAATTTCCTTCAGTTCCTCCGTCACCCTAGAACCTCTGGCCACTAGAGAGATTCCTTTATTTGTCATTCAGACCTTTCGGTCTGAACGAAATTTCGTTGCCTGCAGTCATACATATAATAATAAATGACAAAACACACAATAAACACAAATTAACATCCACCACAGTGAGTTCACCAGGCACCTCCTCACTGTGATGGAGGCAAAAGTCTTAAAGTCTCTGTCTCTTCCCGCTTTGTTCTCCCTCTGCGCTGAGGCGATCCAGGCTTCTGATGCTGTGACCCCGCCGGGCGACGGTAAGCCAGTCCCACGGCCGAATCCGTGCTCCTCGACGGGCCGGCTCAAACTCCGCGGCCCGGGGTGGTCGAAGCTGCCGAAGCTGCCGCCCTCTAGTCCAGTGGATGCAGCTGTAGTTGCGGGAGCCCCAGAAAAACAGGTCACCAACCTGTGACCTGCGCGCTCCCGACGATGTCGTCCACTGGGCCCGCGGCCGAGCCTCCGGATTCAGGTCGCCACCAGTGTCCTCGGTCGCCACCGCCGGAACATCAGGGAGATTGTTTGTGTCCTCCTTAGTGAAGACAGATCCAAAGTACCTGTTCAGCTCATCTGCCATTTCCTTGTTCCCCATAATAAATTCACCTTTTTCAGTCTTCAAGGGTCCAACATTGATCTTAACAATTTTTTTCCTCTTCACATACCTAAAGAAGCTTTTACTATCCTGCTTTATATTCTTGGCTAGCTTACCTTCGTACCTCATCTTTTCACCACGTATTGCCTTTTTAGTTATCTTCTGTTGCTCTTTAAAAGTTACCCAATGCTCTGGCTTCCCGCTCATCTTTGCTACGTTATACTACTTCTCTTTTATTTTTATACTGTCCCTGACGTCCCTTGTCAGCCAAGGTTGCCCTTTACTCCCCTTGGAATCTTTCTTCCTCTTTGGAATGAGCTGATCCTGCACCTTCTGTATTATTCCCAGAAATACCTGCCATTGTTGTTCCACTGTCATCCCTGCTAGGGTATCTTTCCAGTCAACTTTGGCCAGCTCCTCCCTCATGGCTCCATAGTCCCCTTTGTTCAACTGTAATACTGACCCTTCCGATTTTGCCTTCTCCCTCTCAAATTGTAGATTAAAACTTATCATATTATGGTCACTACCGCCTAATGGCTATTTTACCTCGAGTTCCTTATCGAATCTGGTTCATTACACGACACTAAATCCAGAATTGCTTTGTCTCTGGTAGGCTCCAGTACAAGCTGCTCGAAGAATCCATCACGGAGGCACTCCACAAACTCCCTTTCTTGGGTCCAGTACCAACCTGTCCCAGTCTACCTTACAGGTTTGATTCTGACTACGGGTGCTGTCTGTATGGAGTTTGTACGTTCTCCCCGTGACCGCATAGGTTTTCTCCATGATCTTCAGTTTCCTTTGACACTCCAAAGACGTACAGGTTTAGACAATAGACAATAGGTGCAGGAGTAGGCCATTCGGCCATTCGAGCCAGCACCGCCATTCAATGTGATCATGGCTGATCATCCCCAATCAGTACCCCGTTCCTGCCTTCTCACCCTGTCCCCTGACTCCGCTATCTTTAAGAGCCCTATCTAGCTCTCTCTTGAAAGTATTTAGAGATCTGGCCTCCACCGCACTCTGAGGCAGAAAATTCCACAGACTCACCACTCTCTGTGAGATAAAGTGTTTCCTCGTCTCCGTTCTAAATGGCCAACCCCTTATTCTTAAACTGTGGCCCCTGGTTCTGGACTCCCCCAACATCGGGAACACGTTTCCTGCCTCTAGCGTGTCCAAACCCTTAATAATCTTATATGTTTCAATAAGTTGCCCTCTCATCCTTCTAAACTCCAGACTATACAATTCCACAGACTCACCACTCTCTGTGAGAAAAAGTTGTAGGTTAATTGGCTTGGCATAAACGTGAATCGTCCCTAGTGTGTGTGGGATAGTGTTATTGTGCGGGGATCGCTGGTCGTTGCGGACTGGGTGGGCCGAAGGGCCTGTTTCCCTGCTGTATCTCTAAACTAAAACTGATGAGGGAGTGACCAGGGGAGGGGTGAGACTGGTCCTTGATTATGCTGCCGGCCTTGCTGAGGCAGCATGAGGTGTGGATGGAGTCGATGGAAGGGAGGATTAGCTGGCAAACTCCACATTGGTAAAATAAATACAATTGTGATAATTGCTCCAGTGTGTTGCTGCCTCCTGGTTCCACATCTGCCTGTTGTGTGACATCTGTAAACCTTACCCCGTCGGCCCGCGCTTGCAATAACAACTAAGTCAACGTTTCACAGTGCCCGACATTCACGCAGAACGCCGTGGGTTTATGCGAGGTCTAAATACCAGAACTGACCAGCCCTTCCCAAGGCGGGCGATCCATTTGTGAATGAAGTCAGGTGTGACCACGGGCTCTGTAAAGGCTCTGTGAGCGTGAAGGCCCGAGGCTGCCTCCTTGATCGCGGCCACATCAATCTGCGGCTGGCTGGTCCCCTGCCAAGTTCACCAGGGAAAACAATATTGAGCTTTGCACAATATCTCATTCTGTGCATTGTTTGCAATGAGCACTATTTCCTGCCTCCTCACATCATCGCGTGGAAGGAGAGAGAGAGGGGGGGGGGGGGGGGAAACACACTACATCATTTTTTCCTTCCTTTTTCGATTTGAATGCAAAAAAACAAAAAGGCATATTGGGCTTTATTTTCCTGCCTCTGATGGCGATGGCTCCACTGGGAGACAAAACCCCTTCATGTGGAGTGTTAGCTCTGTAGCCATAGCACAGTATTGCCTGTTCCACCACGCCGGCCTTTAAGACTGTACGGGTTATCTATTTCCTGCACCCTGCAGCTACAATCAGCATTCGGACATCTGGGTCTCAACTTCCCCCCCCCCCTCATCAACGGCTGTGGGAGGGACATTTGTCCCGTCAGAAGTTGCCGTATTCTCTGGGGGGTCCTCACCTGCCGAGTCACACAGCACGGAAAGCAGGCCCCCTTCGTCCAGCCTCACGTTTTAGGCCCCACTATATCTGAGGAAGGATGTGCTGGCGTTGGAGAGGGTCCAGAGGAGGTTTGCCAGAATTATCCCAGGAATGAGTAGGGTTAACAACGTATGATGAGTGTTTGTCAGCACTGGGGGGCCTGTACTCGTTGGAGTTTAGAAACATAGAAACATAGAAATTAGGTGCAGGAGTAGGCCATTCGGCCCTTCGAGCCTGCACCGCCATTCAATATGATCATGGCTGATCATCCAACTCAGTATCCCATACCTGCCTTCTCTCCATACCCTCTGATCCCTTTAGCCACAAGGGCCACATCTAGCTCCCTCTTAAATATAGCCAATGAACTGGCCTCGACTACCCTCTGTGGCAGAGAGTTCCAGAGATTCACCACTCTCTGTGTGAAAAAAGTTCTTCTCATCTCGGTTTTAAAGGATTTCCCCCTTATCCTTAAGCTGTGACCCCTTGTCCTGGACTTCCCCAACATCGGGAGCAATCTTCCTGCATCTAGCCTGTCCAACCCCTTAAGAATTTTGTACGTTTCTATAAGATCCCCTCTCAATCTCCTAAATTCTAGAGAGTATAAACCAAGTCTATCCAGTCTTTCTTCATAAGACAGTCCTGACATCCCAGGAATCAGTCTGGTGAACCTTCTCTGCACTCCCTCTATGGCAATAATGTCCTTCCTCAGATTTGGAGACCAAAACTGTACGCAATACTCCAGGTGTGGTCTCACCAAGACCCTGTACAACTGCAGTAGAACCTCCCTGCTCCTATACTCAAATATAGGAGGATGGGGGGAGGGGGGGGGGGGGGGGGGGAACCTTGTTGAAACTTACCGAATAGTGAAAGGCCTGGATAGAGTGGATGTGGAGAGGATGTTTCCACTAGTGGGAGAATTTAGGACTAGCCTCAGAATTAAAGGACGTTCCTTTAGGAAGGAGATGAGGAGGAGTTTCTCCAATTTCCGGTAGCCCTTGCTGTCTCCTCCCCTTCGCAGCTCTCCCTCAGCCCTCGGGCTCCTCCTCTTCCTTTCTCCTTTCTTCTCCCAGCCCCCCCCCCCCCCCCCCCCACCCCACATCAGTCTGAAGAAGGGTTTTGGCCCGAAACGTTGCCTATTTCCTTCGCTCCATAGATACTGCTGCACCCGCTGAGTTTCTCCAGCACTTTTGTCTACCTAGGAATTTCTTTAGTCAGAGGGTGGTGAATCTGCAAAATTCTTTGCCGCAGAAGATCGTGGAGGCCAAGTCAGTGGATATTCTTAAGGCAGAGATGGACAGATTGTTGATTAGTGCGGGTGCCAGAGGTCATGGGGAGAAGGCAGGAGAATACTTTCAAGAGAGAGCTAGATAGGGCTCTTAAAGATAGCAGAATCAGGGGATATGTGGAGAAGAGGCACTGTGGCCCACCGTTTCCGTGCCGACCAGCGATCAAGATTTAAGAGAGTTATTGTCGTGTGTCCCAGATAGGACAATGAAATTCTTGCTTTGCTTCAGCACAACAGAACATAGTAGGCATTGACTACAGAACAGATCAGTGTGTCCATATACATTATATAAATATATACACACATGAATAAATAAACTGATAAAGTGCACATAAACAGATAATGGGCTATTAATGTTCAGAGTTTTGTCCGAGCCAAGTTTAATAGCCTGATGGCTGTGGGGAAGTAGCTATTCCTGAACCTGGTCGTTGCAGTCTTCAGGCTCCTGTAACTTCTACCTGACGGTAACCGGGAGATGAGTGTGTGGCCATGAGTGTCCTCTACCTTTCCCACATCACCCCCATATACTAGCACTACGGGTAGGAGAATGGGGTTAGAAAGGAGAGATAGAGTACGGGTGCTGTCCAAATGGAGTTTGAACGTTTTCCCCGTGACCACATGGGTTTTCTCCGGGTGCTCCGGTTTATTCCCGCACTCCAAAGACGTACATGTTTGTAGTCTAATTGGCTTTGGTAAAACTGTAAATTGTCCCTAGTGTTTAGGTCAGTACCAGTGTACAAGGCGATCGCAGGACGGCACGGACTCGGCGGGCCGAAGGGCTTGGTTCCGCGCTGTATCTCTAAAGTCTAAAGTCTGAACACAGATATAACTGTTTTAACGGTTCGAGGCAGGCCAATCTTCTCATCCTGGGATTTAGTCCAGTGAATATTCTTTAGACTGCCACTAATGCCAGTATATCTTTTCTGAAATAAGGGGATTATTACTACACTGTGCCCCAGGTGCAGCCTGACCAACACCCTATACAATTGTAACGATACTTCTCTATATCAAACATCTACAACTTAGCTTAAAGGACAACACGTCATATGCCTTCACAAGTACTACTTGAGAGTTGTTTTGTATTCAAGCCAAGAAGATCTAGATCCCGTGCAGGTAGGAACTGCAGACGCTGGTTTAAACCAAAGATAGACACAAAAAGCTGGAGTAACTCAGCGGGACAGGCAATAGACAATAGGTGCAGGAGTAGGCCATTCGGGTCTTCGAGCCAGCACCGCCATTCAATGTGATCATGGCTGATCATCCACAATCAGTACCCCGTTCCTGCCTTCTCCCCATATCCCCTGACTCCGCTATCTTTAAGAGCCCTATCAAGCTCTCTCTCAAAAGCATCCAGAGAACCGGCCTCCACTGCCCTCTGAGGCAGAGAAATCCACAGACTCACCACTCTCTGTGTGAAAAAGTGTTTCATCATCTCCGTTCTAAATGGCTTACCCTTTATAGTTAAAGTATGACCCCTGGTTCTGGTCTCCCCCAACATCGGGAACATGTTTCCTGCCTCTAGCGTGTCCAAACCCTTAATAATCTTATATGTTTCAATAAGATCCCCTCTCATCTTTCTAAATTCCAGAGTATACAAGCTCTGCCGCTCCATTCTCTCAGCACATGAATCTCCAGACAGCAGCTCTGGATAGAAGGAATGGGTGACGTTTCCGGTCGAGACCCTTCTTTAGGCTAGTCAGGGGAAAGGGAAATGCGAGATATAGATGGTGATGTAGAGGGATACCAAACACATGAATGAAAGATATGGAAAAAAGTAATGATGATAAAGGAAACTGGCCACTGTTAGCTGTTTGTTGGGTGAGAATGAGAAGCTGGTGCGACTTGGGTGGGGGAGGGATGGAGAGAGAGGGGATGTCAGGGTTACTGGAAGCTAGAGAAATCAATATATAATGGGAAAGAAAGGAATGGCAGAACAGTTAATAGGCTGTGGGCCGAGGAGCTTTTTCCTTCAAGTTCTTGACCAACTCACGGAACTACCTGAATTCTTAACATATCGTGTAAAAATACTGTATAAATCATACCTGAAACTCATCAAGACCAAAACCTGCACATATTTTTTTTAATATGAGAAAAACGTCTAATTTTCCGAGTAGTAATTGTCCAATCAATGAACGTTTGACATTGCGGTCGGATGCAAATTGGCCAATCCCGCTCTTTGTTTTATGGTCGCTAGGCAATGAGGACCCTGGGATCATGGCGGCCTCCTCATTACATCAAACCAATAGCAAGGTTTCCAAGGAATAAAGGTAATGCTCACCTTGTGATAATTTTGTTTTTCATTTGATTTATCTTTATAAAGTGATGATGTGAACTGTTAGGGTCAGGTCAGGGTCGGTCAGTCGGTCGGTCGGGCTTGTCCGTAGGCCGATGGATGCTGTGGAGGATCGGTTGGGCTATCGGGCTGCCGGTGGGTGGTGAGAGTGGTCGGAGGGCCGGTGGGTGCTGCGAGGGGTGGGTCGGGCTGTCGGCCGGTCGGTGTTGCAGCGAGCGAGCGGGCGGGCGGTCTGACGGAGCCGGCGCTATGGTGGTGCTGAAGGCGGCCCGGGTGCCGTGCAGGGCAGTGCTGCTCCCCACCATCATCACCACCATGATCCAGAAGGGCATGCTGGCCGAGGTGGACGCGCTGCGGGGCCACACGTACCGGGTCCCAAAGCGGATCCAGCTCCAACCGTGAGCAGCTCTGGAAGGGGGGGCCAAGTTAGGGTTAGGCATTTTCCTGTCATCCGAAGATGCCGTGGCCTTCCCCCAGCCTGGCACTGCCCCAGTCACACTATGGCCATGACCCCCACTCTGCACACTGGCAGTCAGTGGGGTTCAGTAAACGGGGGAACCCACAGGAACTGCCCTCACCCATTAATTAGGCTGGTTCAGGAGCCAGACCTCTGCGGCAGTCTCGTTCAAAAAACACACACAATTATATTAATTATATTATTTTTATATAATATAATTATACATAATTATATATGATTAGAGTCATATTCACAAGTTATTTATATATATAAATTGTGCTTCTGATTTTCTTTTTTTGTCTTTTTGGAAGGAATTCTGTCCCTGATTTGTGTATTGGTCTTTATAACTTATTTTTTAAATTCTGATTATATGTTTCCTATAAATCTCTGTAAGGTGTCCTTGAGACCTCGGTATAAGGCGCCCGTAAATAAAATTCATTATTATTATTATTATAATAATATATGGTTTAAATAGACTGCAGCACGGAAATAGGCTCCCCATGGTGTAATATGAAGCATTGGACATTAGATGGCGCTTACTTTTTTGATCTCATTTCTAATTAGTTTAATTAATTAATGTGCAACTTTTGGTGCTGACGAGTAACGACTTCTTTCTCAATTAGATTTTATCTAAATCTGTGCAAAATTTCATGTAGTTCCGAGACATGGGTCACAAAAGTTGATTTCAAGACACATTTTTGGTGCTCGGCCCACAGCTTATAAACAAGTACTTTGGTTCTGTCTTCACTAAGGAAGACACAAACAATCTCCCAGAAATACAAGGGGATTGAGGATCTAGTGGGAGCGAGGAACTGAAGGGAATCCACATTAGTCAGGGAATGGTGTTAGGTAAACTGTTGGGACTGAAGGCCGATAAACCCTCATGGCCTGATGGTCTGCATCCCAGAGTACTCAAGGAGGTGGCCCCAGAATTCGTGGCCCCAATGTTCTCTCGACTCTGAATCAGTTCCTGTGGACTGGAGGGTAGCCAATGTAACTCCACCTTTTAAGAAAGGAGGGAGAGAGAAAACAGGGAATTATAGACCAGTTAGCCTTACATCGGTAGTGGGGAAGATGCTGGAGTCGATTGTTAAATATGTTATAGCAGCGCATTTGGAAAGCAGTGACAAAGTCAGCAAGGATTTATGAAGGGGAAATCATGCATGACTAATCTTCTGGAATTTTTTGAGGATGTAACAAGTAGAATGGATAAGGGAGAGCCAGTGGATGTGGTGTATCTGGACTTTCAAAAAGCCTTTGACAAGGTCCCACACAAGAGATTAGTGTGCAAAATTAGAGCACATGGTATTGGGGTTGGGTATTGACATGGATAGAGAACTGGTTGGCAGACAGGAAGCAAAGAGTAGGAATTAACGGGTCCTTTTCAGAATGGCAGGCAGTGACTAGTGGGGTGCCACAAGGCTCGGTGCTGGGACCCCAGTTATTTACATTATACATTGACGATTTAGATGAGGGAATTAAATGTGACGTCTCCAAGTTTGCGGATGACACAAATCTGGGTGGCATTGTGAGCTGTGAAGAGGATGCTATGAGGCTGCAGGGTGACTTGGATCGGTTGGGTGAGTGGGCAGATGCATGGCAGATGCAGTATAATGTGGATAAAAGAGAGGTTATCGACTTTGGTGGCAAGAACAGGAAGGCAGATTAGTATCTGAATGGTGTCAGATTAGGAAAAGGGGAGGCGCAATGAGACCTGGGTGTGCTTGTACATCAGTAAGCATGCAGGTACAGCAGGCAGTGAAGAAAGCTAATGGCATGTTGGCCTTCATTGCGAAAGGATTAGAGTTTAGGAGCAAGGAGGTCCTACTGCGGTTGTACAGGGCCCTGGTGAGACTGCACCTGGAGTATTGTGTGCAATTTTGGTCTCCTAATTTGAGGAAGGACATTATTGCTATTGAGGGAGTGCAGTGTAGGTTCACCAGGTTAATTCCCGGATGGCGGGACTGACATATGATGAAAGAATGGGTCGACTGGGCTTGTATTCAGTGGAATTTAAAAGGATGAGAGCGGATCTTATAGAAACATAAAAAGCACTTAAAGGATTGGACAAGTTAGATGCAGGAAAAATGTTCCCGATGTTGGGGGTGTCCAGTACCAGGGGTCACAGTTTAAGAATAAGGGCTCGGCCATTTAGGACTGAGGTGAGGAAAATGTTTTCACCCAGAGAGTTGTGAATCTGTGGAATTCTCTGCCACAGAAGGCAGTGGAGGCCGATTCACTGGATGTTTTCAAGAGAGAGTTAGATTTAGCTCTTAAGGCTAACGGAATCAAGGGATATGGGGAAAAAGCAGGAAGGGGGTACTGATTGGGGATGATCAGCCATGATCACATTGAATGGCGGTGCTGGCTCGAAGGGCCGAATGGCCTACTCCTTCACCTATTTTTCTATTTTTCTATGTTTCTAATATTCATGCCACCCAAGCTGCCCAAGCGAAAAGCGATCTAGATCCTCTACACTCCACAGATCCTTTTAGATAATTGTCTATCGTTTGATTTCTCTTACCAAATGCATGGCCTCAAACATCGTCAGCCCACTGCATTCCATGCATCCTTCCAAAGAAGAGGGTTGCCGCTGCCTCGCAGCACCAGAGACCCGGGATCGATCCTGACCTCGGATGCTGTCTGTGTGTGTGGAGTTTGCACGTTCTCCCCGTGACCCCGTGGGTTTCATCCGGGTGCTCCGGCTTCCCTCCCACATCCCAAAGACGTTGCGGGCTTGTAGGTTAATCGGCCCCCTCTGTAAAATGGCCCCCTTAGTGTGCAGGGAGTGGATGGGAAACAGGCCCTTCGGCCGACCAGGTCTACATAGACCGTCGATAATCAGTTCACACTGGTTCCATGTTATTCTGCTTTCTCGTCCACTGAAAATTGTAGAGTATTTGAAACATTACACCTAGAAGAGATAAGACTCCTCCTAGCAGGTAAACCAGATCATTTCCACCTGACGTGGTCTGCATTTATAGAATTATTACAAACATAAGGTGCAAAAGTACTTAAAAAAAAATTGAGGTCAGGTAAGGGGGATGATAGTTGAAGAGCTGGTATGTCCAATTTGCGTAATGCTCATAAAAATATTTGTTTCTCTCTTTTTCCTTTTTCTCTCTTCTTTTTTTCCTAGGGTCTATTCTTAACTCTTTTTCTTTTGTTTTTAATTTTGCTCTTATAGGGTCTTTGTCCTTTTTTGTTGTCACATTTCCTACACTTTCACTTTTTCCTTCACTTTCTTCTTTCAATCTTTTCCTTTTCTAGTGTAAAAAATAATGGAGTACATTAATTGTAAGAAGATATAAATGACAAGTACTAATGTATGTGGTTGTAATGTAATGTACTTCTAATAAAATACAAATTAAAAAAAAAAAGAAAAGAAAATTGTAGAGAGTAGTGGATAATAATAATAATAATAGATTTATTTTATATAGCGCTTTTCAAGACTCAAAGTCCCTCACACAGACCGGACTCACCACCATTGAGTCCATCTACACTTCAAGCTGCCTCAGAAAAGCAGCCAACATCACCAACAGACTTGACCCACCCCAGTCATTCCCTCTTCTCCCCGCTCCCGTCCGGCAGAAGGTACAGAAGCTTGAAAGCGCGCACCACCGGACTCTGGAACAGCTTCTTCCCCTCCGTTATCATCAGGCTTCTGAACGGCCCTTCCAAAAGCTAGGGTACTGTCTGATTCACCTCTACCCCATTGCGGACATTGGACTTTGTCTGTGGAACTGATGCGCTACAATGCTGAGACTATATTCTGCACTCTGTATCTTCACTTTGCTCTACCTATTGGACTTGAGTTTGACTGGCTTGTATTTATTTATGGTATTATCTAATCTGATTGTATAGCGTGCGAAATAAAGCATGGTGTTGTACCTCGGTAACGCGTGACGATAATAAACTTAAAGCTAAACTCTTTGTCTGGAGTCCAGGAGAGAGATATCCATCAGATGTATTAACCCACTCAATCTTGTTAACACTGCAGGGCTAACTTGTTCTCACAGTACGTTACTTAAGTAAACTGGTTTGCCCATTAATATTGTATTCCCATTTGCACTATTTTAACACAACCACTAACTTGTTTAAATAGAGGATTGCCTGCTAAATTATTGCACGAACTTGTTTAACTTGGACATGCTAAACTGCACACTAAATATAGTATTCAGATGGAACCGAGCCAACAGAAGAAATTCTTGTTTTCACTGAATTTCTGGGCTGACAAGTAACATCTGATATGCACATTCCCCATCGTTTCCATTCAACCTGTTTAAATAGTGCAGAAGTATCTCGGTATGAAAGCAAATCAAGAAGTCTTAAAATATTTGTTTGGCTTCTTCTGCAAAGTCAAATTTAGTCTGGAATTGTGTTGGCTCTGGTGAGAGGGGTTGGTCGATGCAGCACAAAGGGATACTGCTAGAGGATGTCCACCTTGGTATGTGTGTGTGTCCGTCTGTGGATCACACATGTACACACGCGCAGCGCGCACACACACATGTACACACGCACACACCCACACAGATACACACACACACATACTCATAAACACACCCGCCCACAGACACACACATGCATAACACAAGCACGCACACACAAAAACGCACACTACCGCACGCACACATGCACACGCACACACACACACACGCACATGCACGCACACACTCAGAAATACACACATGCACGCACACACTCAGAAACACACACGCATACACTCAAAACATGCACACACAAACTCACTCAAAAATGCCCACACGCGCCCACACGCGCCCACACGCGCCCATGCGCGCGCACGCACGCACACACACCCACACACACCCACACACACCCACACACACCCACACACACCCACACACACATCCACACACACACACACACACACACACACACACACACACACACACACACACACACAACACACACACACACACACACACACACACACACAACACACACACACACACACACACACACACACACACACACACACACACACACACATACACATACACATACACATACACACACACACACATCCTGTAATCTGCCTGCAGTTGAGGCTGTGCAGAGTGCAGTGTGAGTGAGGGAGGTGAGTCTGCGGGTGGATCTTGTGACTTTATCACGAGCACCGTCTGGTATGAGGAGGGAAGGGTCTCTGCCTCTTTGTTGACGTCCCGCTCAACCTGCCCTCCACCTGGGTGGTCACTCGCATACCTGCCGCACTGTAGTGACAGCAGCGCTCACACTGACATACCTGTCCCTCACATCTCACGGCCTCTGCTCTTTGAAGATCCCGCTACCATATTACCAACGCAAATTAATCACCGAGTTCAAGCGAAGAAGTGAAGAGACCTTTTTGCAAAATGTAAGGTAATAACACGAAAAGTAAAAGGTTTGTTTTCTCTGGGAAAATTTGAAAAAACAGATCTCAGAAAGGTGATATCGCTGGTCTAAGTGGCTTTCAAAGACTGACATGTACCTGCTGTCCACAAAGTCAATTGGTCATCGCCTGTACTGTCAGGTAGATTCAATGTTACCCATCCCTCAAGCAGTGTTGTGGAATCGCAGGCAGTGTCAGAGCCTTTGAAGTCTCTGTTTTATCAATAAAATGATGGCCATTATCTCTCCCTCTTTGTTCCTCCTTGGGTGGCGGGGTTGGCGCAGCTGGGAGAGCCACTGCCTCACAGTGCCGGGGAACCCGGTTCGATCCTGGCCTCGGGTGCTGTCTGTGTGTGTGGAGTTTGCACGTTCATCCAGTGACCGCGTGGTTTTCTTCCAGGTTCCCTCCCATATACTCTATATACTCCTATACACACTCTACTAGTGTAGCTGTGACATGTTGGCTAGTGTGGGCAAGTTAGCCCATCAAGGTGGCTAAGGAATATAATTCAAGTAATTAAATTAAATTAAATTCAGTTTGAATTTAATTTCATGAACTTAATAAACTGAATTTAATTTAATTTATTTTAATTTAATTTAATCTCTAACCTAAACTGAACTTAATTTAAATAATTCATTTAATTACTTGAATTTACTTGAATTTAATTTCCTTAGCCATCTTGATGGGATATGCAGTTATCGGCCCAACTTACCCACACCGGCTAACAATGTCCCAGCTACACTAGTCCCACCTGCCTGCGTTTGGCCCATATCCCTCCAAACCTGTCCTATCCATGTACCTATCTAACTGTTTCTTAAACGTTGGGATAGTCCCAGATCTTAACTACCTCCTCTGGCAGATAGACACAAAATGCTGGAGTAACTCAGCAGGACAGGCAGCATCACTGGATAGAAGGATAGTTACTCCAGCATTTTATGCCTTTGTATCTTCGTGTAAACCAGCATCTGCAGTTCCTCTGTACATACCTCCTCTGGCAGCTCGTTCCATACACCCACCACACTTTGTGTGAAAATGCCTCCACTTTAGTTTCCATATCCACAGACACTGGTTCAGGAACTTGCCGACGTGTCTATCTTTGGAGTGAACCAACATCTGCAGTTCCTTTCCTCCACATATAATTGTAGAGTACTCTGCCTCGTGAAGACTACCTGCAATAAGGTCATAGGTGAATGGAGTAGAATTAGGCCATTTGGCCCATCAAGTCTACTCCGCCATTCAATCATGGCTGATCGATCTCTCCCTCCTAACCCTATTCTCCTGCCTTCTCCCCGTAACCCCTGACACCTGTAATATTGATGTCAGAAAATGAATCGCCAAACTATCCTCGAGCTTTGGATGAAGATTTAGTTTAATTTTGAGATGCAGCGTGGAAACAGGCCCTTCGGCCCACCGAGTCTGCGCCGACCACGCGATCCCCGCACATTAACACTACCATACTCACACTAGGGACAGTTTTTTAATTTACACCAATCCAATTAACCTACAAACATGCACGCCTTTGAAGTGTGGGAGGGAAACCGAAAGATCTCGGAGAAATCCCACGCAGGTCACGGGGGAGAACGTACAAACTCCGTACAGACAAGCATCCGTAGTCAGGATCGAACCCGGCCTCTGGCGCTGTGAGCAGCAACTCTACCGCTGCGCCACCGTGCTGCCCAGTTTCTGATGTGTTTAAGAAAAATGCTAAATTTGGAGAATACAAAAGGCAACTCCCAAGTGTTGTTCAATTGGTGATCACAGACAGTCGATGTTAGGAAATTGAAATGAGAAGCTAGTTTAGAACAAACAGTTGTGTCCCAATGAAGCTAAAATCCATTGGCTATCACTCACTTAAATATCTTGAAGTGATCACTGGGTCAGTTTACAATGCAGTTAGGAGTTTGACATTGGTGTAGGACTGGAGACACAAGTGCAGTGATTAGGATTAGTAAGGTGGCACCCGTGGTAGAGTTGCTGCCTCACAGCGCCAGAGACCCCCGGGTTTGATCCTGACCACAGGGGCTGTCTGTGTGTGTGGAGTTTGCACGTTCTCCCCTGTGACCGCGTGGGTTTTCCTCCGGGTGCTCCGGTTTCCTCCCACAGCCCAAAGACGTGCAGGTTTGTAGGTTCATTGGCTTTGGTAAAATTGTAAATTGTCCCTCGTGTGTGTAGGGCGGTGCTGATCGCTGGTCGTAGCGAGCTCGATGGGCCGAAGGGCCTTTTTTCCCCCCCCGTGTACCTCTGAAGTCTAAAAGTCTAAAGCCTCTACTTTCTCAAGAGACTGAGAGATTTCAGCATGTCTCCAATGACTCTGACAAACTACCGCATATTTTTGGGGTTGCATGACAGCTTGGATTGGGAACAGCTCTGCCCCAGACCGCAAGATAATGCCGAGAGTTGCGGATGTGGCCCAGACCAGACTCCCACCATTGACTCCATCCACACCTCACGCTGCCTCGGGAAAGCAACCAACGTAATCAAATACTTGTCCCACCCTGGTGATTCCTTCTTCTCCCAATCCCCTTTAGATGTTGTGAAATGATTTCCTTCTTGTCCTGGCGACAGTATGAATAAATATTACTCATAGTTCTTCAGCTGCGATCTATTCCCCCTTCTCTCGGACGGGTAGATGGCTAGCAAGACAAAGTGCTGGTGCAGAGATGGGAGAAGTATGTTCAGATGATTACTCAACCTTCCAGGTTACTACACTAAAGGCAGGAAACATGTTCCCCATGTTGGGGGAGTCCAGAACCAGGGGGCCGCAGTTTAAGAATAAGGGGTAAGCCATTTAGAACAGAGATGAGGAAACACTTTTCTCACAGAGAGTTGTAAGTCTGTGGAATTCTCTGCCTCAGAGGGTGGTGGAGGCTGGTTCTCTGGATACTTTCAAGAGATAGGGCTCTTAAAGAAAGCGGAGTCAGGGGATATGGGGAGAAGGCAGGAACGGGGTACTGATTGGGGATGATCAGCCATGATCACATTGAATGGCGGTGCTGGCTCGAAGGGGCCGAATGGCCTACTCCTGCACCTATTGTCTATTGTCAACATGAAAGGCCTGGGTAGAGTGGATGTGGAGAGGATGTTTCCACTAGTGGGAGAGTCTAGGACCAGAGGTGCACAGGCTCAGAATAAAAGGACGTACATTTAGAAAGGAGATGAGTTGGAACTTCTTTAGCCAGAGGCTGGTCAACCTGTGGAATTCATTGCCACAGACGGCAGTGGAGGCCAATTCAATGAGTTTTTGTAAGGTGGAAATGGACAGATTCTTAATTTGTACGGGTGTCAGGGGGTTACGGGAGAAGGCAGGAGATTGGGGTTGAGAGGGAGAGATAGACCAGCCATAATTGAATGACGGGGTAGACATGATGGGCAGAATGGCCTAAATTCTGCTCCTAGAACTTATGGACATTGAAGAATTCAGAATGTTTATGGACACCAGCAAACAGGTGAAAGATGGTGTGAACGGACGGACGTCTCTCAGGTGAATGGAGGTGTGGAAGGTGATAGGCCTGACAATGGCATTAGGAAGGTGGTCAATAGATGTTGGGTCAATCTAGACTATGTGTCAAAAGGTGCTGAATGCTTGGCTGTTGAAGTTGATGTAGGGGACACCTGGCAGATTATAGCACAAGTTCTTTATCTGCACCAGCTCAGAGTTTTGTTTCTGCTACAAACACCTTGTTGGCCCAGGTGAGTTCACTTTCACTGTAATGTTTTATTACTAATGTTTTAATGTTGTATGCGTCAATCTTAATTGTTACTGTATGTCGTGTGTGTTACTTGCGAAGCGGAGCACCAAGGCAAATTCCTTGTATGTGTACATAGCTGGCCAATAAACTTATTCATTCATTCATTCTTTACCAAAGGGAAGGAGGGACAGAATAATTTGGAATAAAGGACAAATCTTTAGCAGCAGCACGGTGACGCAGCGGTGGAATTACTGCCTCATGGTGCCAAGTCAGTGGATAGGCATAAACTCAGGGGCGACCGTGCCTTTGCGGTTGCAGCCCCTAGACTGTGGAACAGCATCTCGTTTCCCATCAGAACTGCCCCCCTCCATCGACTCTTTTAAGTCAAGACTAAAGACTTATCTATACTCCCAAGTCTTTCCTGACGTCCTCTGAGCGAGGGCTACATGTATATATGTATGCAGTTTGTTTTGTTGTGCTATTCTTATAACAAATGTAAAGCACTTTGGCCAACGAGAGTTGTTTTTTAAATGTGCTATATAAATAAATATGACTTGAGTTGATATATTTAAGGCAGAGATAGACAGATTCTTGATTAGTGCGGGTGTCAGGGGTTACGGGGAGAAGGCAGGAGAATGGGGTTGGGAGGGAGAGATAGATCAACCATGATTGAATGGCGGAGTAGACTTGATGGGCCGAGCGGTCTTATTATCTAATGTGGGTGTGAAATGGTTGAAAGCCCATGGGCTTGAGGGACCTTTGATTCCTCCAGCAATTGTAACTCCAGAGTTTTAGGTGGGGAAACCAGGAAGCGGTTTTGACTGGGAATGCGTTGAGCAAACGAGGTGCTGAGTGAAGGGCGGGGATTGGTGGGGGGACTGGGGGGGGGGGGGGGGCGAGACCCACACCGCTGACTTGATCCCAACAGCAGCCAAGTCTCCGATGATCGACAACTCTCTGTATCAGTTTCAGCCTTTGAAATGAAGCAACGACCTCCAGGACAGGCAGCTGCCTGTTGACTGGGACGGTGCTCTCATCAATGTCCCTCCAGAAAGCTGGGTTCAAAGACATCATTCCAACAGATGTGGCATGGACTTGCTGGCAACCTCACTACTGCCACCTACGGGCCCGAAGCTCCCACTGACCAGGAACCTTACTAAGGTCGACAAAAGTGCTGGAGAAACTCAGCGGGTGAGGCAGCATCTGTGGAGCGAAGGAATAGGTGACGTTTCCACATCATTGATGTATATTGTAAATAGCTGCGGTCCCAGCACCGAGCCTTGCGGTACCCCACTAGTCACTGCCTGCCATTCTGAAAGGGACCCGTTAATCCCTACTCTTTGTTTCCTGTCTGCCAACCAATTTTCTATCCAATTTCAGGTAGTCCCTGCTTTCTCCCTCTTTCCCCTCCCCTTCCCAGCTCTCCCTCAGCCCACTGTCTCCGCCTCTTCCTTTCTTCTCCCCACCCCCCCCCCCTTTTTCTGACTGATGTGGGGATGGGGGGGTGGGGCGGGGGGAGGGAAGAAGAAAGGAAGAGGCAGAGACAGTGGGCTGTGGGAGAGCTGGGAAGGGGAGGGGAAGGAGGGAGAAAGCAAGGACTACCTGAAATTGGAGAAGTCAATGTTCGTAGCTCTGGGGGGTAAACTACCCAAGGCAACCTTCATCCCCAGGGCTGTCCTGCTTTTTAATGCTGATCACTGACTCGAACATGTGAAGTGAAATGGCCTTCTATAGGCACTTTCTGGTTGAAGCAGTAAGGAAGCACTTTAGAGGATGTTACTATGTGTTGAAGATTATTACTATGTGTTGAATGTAGATGTGCTGTGTGTGTTGTGTGATTGTGCAGTGTGTCTGTGAGATGCGTGTGTTGGTTGATTGTGCAGTATGCGTGCTGCTTATGTTTGTTGATTGTGTCTCTTTTTTTTTAGAAGCTACTGTAATGCGCCCTTTTAAATTGCCCCTCGGGGACGAATAAAGTGCTTTGTATTGTATTGTATTGAAATATGAGGCGCTGTTCCTCCAATTTACGGTGGGACTCACTCTGGCCATGGAGGAGGCCCAGGACAGAAAGGTCGGATTGGGAATGGAGGGGGGGAGTTGAAGTGCTGAGCCACCGGGAGATCAGGTTGGTTAATGCGAACCGAGCGGAGGTGTTGGGCGAAACATTCTACATTTCCTTGTAGTGTGGATGGGACATGTTGGTCGATGTGGTGGGCATGTTGGGCCAAAGGGTTTTAGGAAGGAACTGCAGATGCTGGTTTAAACTGAAGATAGAAACAAAATGCTGGAGTAACTCAACGGGACAGGCAGCATCTCTGGAGAGAAGGAATGGGTGACGTTTCGGTTCGACACCCTTCTTCAGAGTGGCTAAAGAAGGGTCTCGACCCAATACACCACCCAATCCTTTCCTTCAGAGATGCTGCCCGTCCTGCTGAGTTTAGTTTAGTTTGGTTTAGTTTAGAGATGCAGCGCAGAAACAGGCCCTTCGGCCCATCGAGTCCGCACCGACCAGCGATCCCCGCACACTTACACTATCCTACACACTAGGGACAATTTACACTTACACCAAGCCAATTAACCTACAAATCTGCACGTCTTTGGAGTGCGGGGAGGAAACCGAAGATCTCGGAGAAAACCCGCGCAGGTCACGGGGAGAACGTACAAACTCCGTACAGACAGCACCGGTAGTCGGGATCGAACCCGGGTCTCTGGCGCTGCAAGCGCTGTAAGGCAGCAACTTTACCGCTGCGCCACCCTCCATGCCGTGCGGTATTTTATGTCTATCTTCAATGTAAACCAGCATCTGCAGTTCCTTCCTATACAGACTACATTTCCTTATCGTTATCTGCTTTGATCTGCCGTTTTCACACCTTACCCATCCATATCTCTGTGTCTCCCTCTCTCCTGACGCTCAGTCGGAAGAATAGAATAGAATAGAATAGAATCGAATGCCATTTATTGTCATTCAAACAGACAAGGTTCTAACGAAATTTTGTTCCTGCAGACATAACATCAAAAAAAAATCCAAGACACACACTTAACACAATTTTCATAAACATCCATCACAGTGAATGTCCAAACACCTCCTCACTGTGATGGAAGGCAAAAGTCTTGTCTCTTCCCTGTTCTTTATTCTTCTCCCGCGGTCCAGCAGTCCAACTGTTGCGTCGAGGCGACAGGGGCTCCTGATGTTTAAAGCCCCTGGCGGGCGATGGTAAGTCTTGCGGCCGTTAAAGCCGCGCGGGGCGATGTAAGGCCCCGCTCCGGGTCGTTTTAACCCCGCGATTCGGGCGGGAGAAGTTGCCGTTGCGGGAGCTCCGAAGTCGGCCGGCTCCGCGATGGTAAGTCCGCAGGCTCCGCGACTGGAGCCCCAGGTTGATTCCGGTTGGAGGCCGCCGGCTCCACGATGTTAGGCCCAACGACAAGGGAGACTCGACAGGGTAAAGGTCGGGTCCCCGTACAGGGAAGAGATTAAAAAAAAATTCCCCCCAACACCCCCCCACCCCCCACCACCCTCCCACATATACACATCTAAAAACTAAAACCAAAAACATACTCCTAACGGGACAAAAATAAATAAAAAGATGGACGGGCTGCAGACGAGCCGCTGCCACAAGGCGCCGCCACTCTGAAGCCGTCTCGACCCGAAACGTCACCCATTCCTTCTCTCTGGAGACGCTGCCTGTCCCGCTGAGTTACTCCAGTATTTTGTGTCCATCCTCGGTGTAAACCAGCTTCTGCAGTTCCTTCCGACACGCCCCAAACACGTGTTGTACTTAAGACTAGAAGCTGAAATGAGGAACTGCAGATGCTGGTTTTCAAGAAAAAAGATACAAAGTGCTGGTATAACTCGGTGTAACTGGAGTTCCCCTGAGACTGATTGAAAGGTGTAGCATTGAAATGGGGTGACACAGGGGCGCAGGAGTAGAGCTGTGCCCCCCTAGTCCTTGACTCTCCCGTTACATAGAAACATAGAAAAATACATAAATACATAGACAATAGGTGCAAGAGTACGCCATTCGTCCCTTTGAGCCAGCACCACCATTCAATGTGATCATGGCTGATCATCCCCAATCAGTACCCCGTTCCTGCCTTCTCCCCATATCCCCTGATTCTGCTAGCCCTAAGAGCTCTATCTAACTCTCTTTTGAAAGCATCCAGAGAATCGGCCTCCACTGCCTTCTGAGGCAGAGAATTCCACAGATTCACAACTCTCTGTGTGAAAACGTTTTTTCCTCATCTCAGTTCTAAATGGGCCTACCCCTTATTCTTAAACTGCGGCCCCTGGTTCTGGACTCCCCCAACATGGGGAACATGTTTCCTGCCTCTAGCGTGTCCAATCCCTTAATACATTTTTTGTTTCTATAAAGATATCCTCTCATCCTTCTAAATTCCAGTGTATACAAGCCCAGTCGCTCCATTCTTTCATCATATGACAGTCCCGCCATCCCAGGAATTAACCTGGTGAACCTACGCTGCACTCCCTCAATGGCAAGAATGTCCTTCCTCAATTTAGGAGACCAAAACTGCTCACGATATTCCAGGTGTGGTCTCACCAGGACCCTGTACAACTGCTGAAGGACCTCTTTGCTCCTATACTCAACTCCTCTCATTATGAAGGCCAACATGCCATTAGCTGTCTTCACTGCCTCCTGTACCTGCATGGTTACTTTCAGTGACTGATGTACAAGGACACCGAGGTCTCATTGCACCTCCCCTTTTCCTAACCTGACACCATTCAGATAATAATCTGCCTTCCTGTTCTTGCCACCAAAGTGAACGACCTCACATTTATCCACATTATTCTGCACACGGTACCCACACATCCACAAAATAAGTGCAGGAGTAGGCCATTTGGCCCTTTGAGCCAGCATTGCCATTCAATATGATCATGGCTGATCATCCAAAATCAGTTCCCCGTTCCTGCTTTCTCCCCATCTCCCTTGATTCCGTTTGCCCGAAGAGCTAAATCCAACTCTCTCTTGAAAACATCCAGTGAATTGGCCTCACTGCCTTCTGTGGCAGAGAATTCCACACTACATATTACTGGATACATCCTCTCCACGTAGAAAACCGGGAGCAAACCCAGGCGTGGAAACAGGCCCTTCGGCCCACCGAGTCCTTGCTGACTAGTGATCACCCCGTATACTTGTCCTATCCTACACACTAGGGCCAATTTACAGAAGGCAATTAACCTACAAACCCACACATCCTTGGAGTGTGGGGGGGAAACAGGAGCACCCGGAGAATACCCACGCAGGTCACTGGGGAGAACGTCACAACTCCGCGCAGACAGCACCCGTAGTTGGGATCGAACCCGGGTCTCTGGCGCTGTGAGGCAGCAACTCTACCCGCTGTGCCACTCGGAGAAAAGGAATCGGTGACGTTTCGTGTCGCAGACTCCGAAACGTTCCGACCCGAAACGTCATCCGTTCCCTTTTCTCCAGAGATGCTGCCCGACCGGCTGAGTTACTCCAGCACTTTGTGTCTATCTTCGGGTGTAGACCAGCATCTGCAGTTCTTTCCTACACACTGTTTCCATGCTGTACAACATCTCTAAACTAAACTAAACCAGAATTAAAACCGAAGATTGACACAAAATGCTGGAGTAACTCAGCGGGACAGGCAGCATCGCTGGAGAGAAGGGATGGGTGACGTTTCGGGTCGAGACCCTTCTTCAGTCTGAATTGTTGACAGATTAGTAGACTGACTAAAACTAAATTTGATTAGAATGGCATTTATACCTCAACTTTGAATGTTTTTTACAATTAAGTAGTTCAGTTCAGTTTCAGTTTAGTTTATTGTCACGTGTACCGAGGTACAGTGAAAAGCTTTTGTTGCGTGCTAACCAGTCAGCGGAAAGACAATACGTGATTACAATCGATCTACTTAAGGGCCTGCCCCGCGAGCATGCGACTGCATGCGTCTAGCGCGACCAAACGTGGTGGCTTGAGGCGTACGGCCTCGCGGGGCCGGTCCCACTTCCAACCGCGGAGCCGTATGGAGCTGGCCCCCGACATCATACTCACCAATCAGCTGGGCAGGAGGCGGGCCGACTGAATTTGGACGTCGCACGTCATCATGCAACGGCACGCTGGGCGGTGACGTCATCGCGCAACGCCACGTGCTAGGCGTACGCCGTCAAGACGCTGCGTTCGGCGTCAAGACGCTGCGTTCGGCGTCGAGACGCTGCGTACGGCGTCGAGGCGGTGCGTACGGCCTCAATGCGGCAGCGAGCCGGCAGGCCGTTGCCGAGCGGAATTTTTGGACAGTTGTCAGTTTTTCGGAGCCCCGCGCGATGTCGGGACCAGCTCCGCACAACTCCATACGGCTCCGGCAATCGAAGTGGGACCGGCCCCGCGAGGCCGCACGGCTCAAGCGACCATGTTAGGTCGCGCTAGCCGCATGAAGTCGCATGCTCGTGGGACAGGCCCGTTACAGTGTATAGATACATGACAAGGGAATAACGTTTAGTGCAAGGTAAAGTCCAGCAAAGTCTGGTCAAGGATAGTCCGAAGGACATCAAAGAGGTAGATAGTAGTTCAGGACCGCTCTCTGGTAACAGCTGGGAAGAAACTGTCCCTGAATCTGGAGGTGTGCGTTTTCACACTTCTGTACCTCTTGCCCGATGGGATGTAATGGCCAATTGTACAATACAATAATACTTTATTAATCAAGTATGTTTTGCAACGTACGAGGAATTTCATTTGCCAAGCCAGTCATACAAATAAAAAGCAACAAAATATGCAAAATACACTTTAAGATAAACATCCACCACAGTGACTCCTCCACATTCCTCACTGTGATGGAAGGAGAAAAGAAAATTGCATTCTCTTCCCTTCTTTGCTTTCCCGCAGTCGGGGGCCTCGAGCCTTCCGTTGACGGGGCGATCTTACTCCCGTAGCCGGCGGCGTTCGGGCCCACCACGTCGGGGCGATCAGCTCCTGCGTTGGAGGGAATCTCAGCTCCCCCGCGCTGAGCGATCGGACCCTGGGTCAGGGCTGGTCGAGCCTTCTGCGTCGTTGGAGCTTCCCGACATCCACGGTCTCTACCCGAGACTGCGAGCTCCTCGATGGTAAAGTCCGCAGGCCGTGGTTGGAGTGTCGATCCCAGGCAAGGGATCGCAGGCTCAGATGGCAAGTCCTAGGCTCCGCAGTGGGGCTCAAAGTCAGTCCCGAGTGAGGCCTCCAGCTCCAAGATGTTAGGCCGCAGAGATACGACCCAGAAAACAATCGCATCTCCGGCAGGGTAAGAGATTGAAAAAAAGTTTCCCCCGACCCCCTCCCCCTCGCCCACATAAAACAAACCGGAGAACATTAAGTAAGTAACTAAGTAAGTTTATTGGCCAAGTATTCACATACAAGGAATTTGCCTTGGTGCTCCGCCCACAAGTAACAACATGACATACAGTGACAGTTACGAATGACTCAGAAAACACTAAACATTAATAATAATAAAACATTAATGATAAAACACCATTGATCAAGCATGTGAACCAACAAAATACCAGATCAAAGGGAGGCTACAGATTTTTGGCTGTTGAGTAGAGCAACTACTCGTGGATAAAAACTGTTTTTATGTCAGGCTGTGGCAGCTTTGACAGTCCGGAGTCGCCTTCCAGAGGGAAGTGATTCAAAGAGTTTGTGGCCAGGGTGAGAGGGGTCAGAGATGATCTTGCCCGCTCGCTTCCTGGCCCTTGCAGCGTACAGTTCGTCAATGGAGGGAAGGTTGCAGCCAAAACCAACTTCCAAAACACACTAAAAATTAACCAAAAAAAAGACGAAAAAACAGACAGACTGTTGGCGAGGCTGCCAATCTTACGGTGCCCCTGGTGGTGTGAATTTGTGGAGCCATCACCAGTGAGATGATGGTGTCTTCAATTATCTTACTGTCCCTGACTCATCTCATTAGTTACCTCAGGTTGGAGCACATCAACACACCTTGGCCTCTCTCCCACATCCAACTCCACCCCCACCCCCCCCCAAAAAACAAGCAGTCATCCAAACCTCTGCTGCCCAAGTCCGGACTTGTCTCACTTACCATGTCATTGGTTTCTTGAACAACCCCATTGATGTTAAAATTCTCTGCAGATAGACACAAAATGCTGGAGTAACTCAGCGGGACAGGCAGCATCCCCCCAGAGAAGCAATGGGTGACCTTTCTGGTGGAGACCGATGAAGGGTCTCGACCCGAAACGTCACCCATTCCTTTTCTCCAGAGGTGCTGCCTGTCCCGTTGAATTACTCCAGCATTTTGTGTCTATCTTCGGTTTAGACCAGCATCTGCAGTTCCTTCCTTCACATTAATATTCGCTGCCTTGTTTTTCGAACCTTTCTGTGTCTTTGCCCCCCCCCCACCCGTCCCACCCCCTAACACCTCATCACTCTTACACCTCTCCCCCTCGATCCCCACTCACTCCATCAGAAGTGGACATGCCTATTGCTAACAAGCCCTTAAGCGCTAAAAATCCCCCTATTGCCAAAGGCAGTTCAGCGGTAGAGCTGCTGCCTCACAGCGCCGGAGACCCCGGTTCGATCCTGACTGTGGGTGCTGCCCGTACGGAGTTTGCACGCTCTCGTCAGTCGACTCGGGTAAAAACCTCAACTGCCCGCCGCCTGGACCCCGCGATCTCGTCGCAGGCCAATTTTCTTTTAACGAAAGGATTTTATTTAATTGAACACAAACACAGAGTAATAACAAAACCAAGACTGCCATTGGGCAGTTTGCAAACAGCAATCAAACAGTTATCAGATTTAAATGTTATCGACTTCTCTGGTTACTTGGCCAGTTCTCTGGATACTTTCAAGAGAGAGCTAGATAGAGCTCTTAAAGATAGCGGAGTTAGGGGATATGGGGAGAAGGCAGGAACGGGGGATGATCAGCCATGATCACATTGAATGGCTCGAAGGGCCAAATGGCCTACTCCTGCACCTATTGTCTATTGACTTTATCTACACTCGACCCCCTCCCCCCCCCCCCCTGCGGCGACCGGCGTTCACGGGCACGGCCTGTGCGTGCTCCCTCTCCAGGGGACACGCGGGCACGGACGTAGGCCCGGAAGAGTGGCAGGCGGTCCACTCAGGCAAAACCCTTGACTGCCCGCCATCTTATCCGGGGCCGAGGAGCAAACTGACAGGGAGATGAAGCATGGGCCTGAGGTATTCAGACACAACAGTGTTTGGGCTCCTGACCCCTACAGTTATAAACACGACCCATGGCACGACTGATGGTTTTCATGGGAAAACCAAAAAAAGGGCAAAATTGTGTCTGCAACGAAGGTAAAATATTTACTGCTGGAATAATAAAGTGGGAAGGTTTTGTAAATAGCTTCACAACCGTAAAATGTGACTGACATTAACGAGCCATTCTAACCCTTTGCTTCTCACATTTATTTTATTTTTCTGACAAAACAAACTCCAATCTTTTTCCAACGTCTCGGTGGAGTGTCGCGACTCATTACTCACAGTGAGCGAGCGATTGCAAGTTCTGATGCAGGATATGCGCACACAACATCGTTGCTCAGAGTGTCCCAGCGGTTTGCGTTAGGCACCGCCGCCAAAGTTGAACTGGCCGCCTGCCCCTTTTCCGGTTTAGGTCCGCGCCCGGGTGGTGTTAGAGAGGGGCTACGCGCTGTCCCACGGGGCGCCCTGGGGGGGAGGGGGGGGTTTCCGGGACCGCTGGGCATCGCGTAGGGTGTGGGGGGAGAGGAATGCATCCTTGACAAGGATGGGGAATGAAGGGCCTGTCCCACTTGGACGGCATTTTTGGCAACAGCCTGAAAAGAGGTGGGCGCGGCCTGGTAGGGACGTGACGGGGCGTGGGTCGGGCGTGACGCGGCGTGGTCGGGGCGTGACGTGGCGTGGTCGGGGCGTGACGCGGCGTGACGCATGTAGTGATGCGCGGGTGTCTCCCTGCCGCCCCTGGATTTTCAAATGTTCAAAAAATCTTGAGGCGACATCTCTGGTGTCTGATGATGACGTGCGCCCCTGTCACACGCTGACGTACGCTGCCCTGCGCGTGAGGCCCAGTGTCGCTGACGTTAAATATAAATGCGAAGAAGTTTTAATTTAGTATAGTATAGTTCAGAGATACAGCGCGGAATAGGCCCTTCGGCCCTTCGGCCCCACCGAGTCCGCACTGACCAACAATCCCCGCACACTTGCACCGTCCTACACACACGAGAGACAATTTACACTTATACCAAGTCAATTAACCTGCAAACCTGCACGTCTTTGGATCGAACCAAGGTCTCTGGCGCTGTGAGGCAGCGGCACTACCCACCGTGCCGGCCTTCTAACATTGTTGGGTATTTCATTTCCCAAACCATTACACAACACCTCCACCTCTCTTTCAAGGCACTCCTTAAAAACCTTCCTATTTTACCAGCCCTCAGGCCACCCGTCCCAACATCTCCCTCCGTGGTTTAGCACCAATTATTCTTGTCTCTGATGCATCGCCTCAGGACATCTATGTTACTTTAAAACTTCCATATAAACGGAAGTACTTATGGTAGTGTAGCAATGCTGTGCTCAATTGTGTTGAAATATTTTCTTGCTGGAAGTTAATGCTGTACATCGAAGGATTTCATGCTAAATAAGAAAGGAATTTGTCAATCAATGGACTCAATGTAACTAGTAATATCTCCTTAAAGACACACTGCAGAGTGCTGGAGTAACTCAGCGGGTCAGGCAGCATCTCCGGAGAAACAGGGGAATAGGTGACGTTTGGGGTCGAGACCTTTCTTCAGACTGATCAAGGGGTAAGCCATTAGAACGGGGATGAGGTAACACTTTTTCACACAGAGGGTTGTGAATCTGTGGGATTCTCTGTCTCGGAGGGCGGACGAGGCCTGTTTTTCTGGATGCTTTCAAGAGAGAGCTAGATAGGGCTCTTAAAGATAGCGGAGTCAGGGGATATGGGGAGAAGGCAGAACGGGGTACTGATTGCGGATGATCAGCCATGATCACATTGAATGGCGGTGCTGGCTCGAAGGGCCGAATGGCCTACTCCTGCACCTATTGTCTATTGTCTATTATCATCATCATGAGTTGTTTTCAGGGGTGTTCGGGTGTAGTTTGTTGTCGCGTGTACAGAGGTACCGTGAAAAGCTTTTGTTGCGTGCTCTCGTCAGCAGGAAGACAATTACAGGATTACAGTCAAGCCATTTACAGTGTATAGATACAGGATAAAGGGAATAACGTTTAGTGCCAGGTAAAGCCAGCAAAGTCCGATCAAGGATAGTCCGTGGGTCACCAATGAGGTAGATAGTAGACAGCACTGCTCTCTTGTTGTGGTGGGATAGACAATAGGTGCAGGAGTAGGCCATTCGGCCCTTCGAGCCAGCATCATCATTCAATGTGATCATGGCTGATCATCCCCAATCAGTACCCCGTTCCTGCCTTCTCCCCATATCCCCTGACTCCACTATTTTTAAGAGCCCTATCTACCTCTCTCTTGAAAGCATCCAGAGACCGGCCTCCACCGCCCTCTGAGGCAGAGAATTCCACAAACTCACAACTCTCTGGGTGAAAAAGTGTTTCCTCGTCTCCGTTCTAAATGACTTACCCCTTATTCTTAAACTGTGGCCCCTGGTTCTGGACTCCCCCAACATCGGGAACATGTTTCCTGCCTCTAGCGTGTCCAAACCCTTAATAATCTTATATGTTTCAATAAGATCTCCTTTCATCCTTCTAAATTCCAGAGTATACAAGCCCAGCCGCTCCATTCTCTCAGCATATGACAGTCCCGCCATCCCGGGAATTAACCTTGTGAACCTACGCTGCACTCCCTCAATAGCAAGAATAGATGGTTCAGTTGCCTGATAATCTGCAGATGGTTTAAACCAAAGATACACACAAAATTCTGGAATATTTCAGCAGGTCAGGCCAACATGTCCGGCCAACATGTCCCAGCTACGCCAGTCCCACCTGCCTGCGCTTGGTCCATATCCTCCAAACCTGTCCTATCCATGTACCTGTCTAACTGTCTCTTAAATGTTGGGTTAGTCCCAGCCTCAACTACCCTCCTCTGGCAGCTTGTACCATACACCCACCACCCTCTGTGTGAAAATGTTACCCCTCAGATCTTTTTCCCTTCACCTTTCTTGCCTGTGGTTGCAAGCATTGAAAGCTGGTCCTTCGAAATGTCAGGAAACTGCAGCCCTGCAGGGGAATACAGGAATCATCCACCCAGACACTTTTTTTTTTTTTTGTCTCAATGTAATTATTTTATATGATTTCCTGTGGTAAAGCGGGGGTGGTTGCTGGCACCCAATGCTCCCTGGAACTGTGCAAGTTGGGAAATAAGTCGAGGGCTAATAAATCTCAACAGACCTGCGCTTGCTATGGTGACACTCTGCTATGCTTAGAAACAGAACATCGAGCAGTCTTATCAGTTGCGTTTATTGTCACGTTGTACCGAGGAACAGTGAAAAGCTTTCGTTGCGTGCTATCCTGCCAGCGGAAAGACAAGATATGATTACAATCAGAGCCATTTACTGTGTATAGAAGGTTCAAGAAGGAACTGCAGATGCTGGAAAATCGAAGGTAGACAAAAGTGCTGGACAAACTCAGCGGGGTGTGGCAGCTTCTATGGAGCGAAGGAAATAGGCAAACGTTTCGGGCCGAAGCTGGAGAAACTCAGCGGGTGCAGCAGCATCTATGGAGCGAAGGAAATAGGCAAACGTTTTGGGCCGAAGCTGGAGAAACTCAGCGGGTGCAGCAGCATCTATGGAGCGAAGGAAATAGGCAACGTTTCGGGCTGAAACCCTTCCGGGGTTTCGGCCCGAAACGTTGCCTATTTCCTTCAGGGTTTCGTCCCGAAACGTTGCCTATTTCCTTCGCTCCATAGATGCTGCCGCACCCGCTGAGTTTTCTCCAGCACTTTTGTCTACTGTGTATAGAAAGCTGACATCGACTCTGAGGTCAACCATCGCCTGAGTTGTGCCAAGCGGAGCCTGCGCCAGACTCGGTAAAAGAGTCTCTGAAGACCGAGACCTAAAGGCACGAACAAAACTGCTGGGTCTACAGAGCCGTTGACCTCTCCACCCTGTTGTATGGAGCCGAGTCATGGGCCACCTACAGCAGGCACCTGAGAGCCCTGGAACAATACCATCGAAGATCCTTACGAAAGATTCTGAGGATCAGCTGGAGGACAAACGCACCAACATCAGCGTTTTGGAGGAAGCCAACATGACCAGCATCAGCACCACACAATAATGCAGCACCAACTTCGATGGACCAGCCACATGTCATCCGCATGTCCAACACACGTCTCCCTGTACTGTCAATTGAAGGAAGGTCGGCGGGCCCCCCGCGGGCCAAAGAAACGCTTCAAGGACAACATCAAGAAACAGTCTGAAGAAATTCCACATCACATCGAGCAACTGGGAGCACATTGCACCGGACAGAGCTCCTGGAGGAATTCCGTGCAGGAAGGAGACCGCACGTCACGAAATGGAACTACGCCGTGTCGCAGAGACAAAGCGACAGCACCGTAAGGAAGAGAGAGAAGAGATGGGGGCTCGACGACTACCCAACCACGCACAGTCTCCACTGCCCACGTTGCACCCAGGTGGTGTGTGGATCGGGGATCGGCCTCTACAGACATCTGCAGACCCGCAAGTAGACGACCCTATGGAGAGAGGAGAGGACAGCCAACCTCGTTTCGAGTGACCCGACGATGATGATGATAGATGCCTGATCAAGGGAATAACGTTTAGTGCAAGGCAAAGCCAGCAAAGTCCAATCAAAGATAGTCCGAGGGGTCACCAATGAGTTATGGGAGGAGTTCAGAACTACAGGCCCTTCAGCCCACTCTGTCCATGCTGGGGCATGTTGCCAAGTTAAATTAATTTCCTCTGTCTACACATAATCTATAGCCCTACATATCCTTGTTTCTATCCATGGCCTCTTAACCACCAGTATTATACCTGCCTCCAGCACCACCCCCCGGCAGCAAGTTCTACCCCCCTCAGTGTTAAAAACCCTCCCCCTCCATCTTCTTTACGGGTCGCCCCTCTCACCTTAAAGCTACGCCCCCATCTTTGAAATTTGCACCCTGGAAAAAAGATTCAATGCTTCGTTCAGTTTTTTATTTTAGAGATACAGCACGGAAACAGGCCCTTCGGCCCCACCGAGTCCGCGCCGACCAGCGATCCCCCTGCACACACTAGGGACAATTTACATTATATACAAAGCCAATTAACCTACAAACCTGTACGTCTTAGGAGTGTGGGAGGAAACCGGAGATCCAGGAGAAAGCCACGCAGGTCACGGGGAGAACGTGCAAACTCCGTACAGACAGCGTGCGTTGTGATAATTTATGCCCATGATAATTTTATACATTTCTATCAGGGCTTCCTGTTCAACCTCCAATGTTCGGTGACAATACATTCCAAGTGCGACCATCCTCTCCCTTAAAGCCAATGCCTTCTAATTAAGCGATCATACTGCTTTTAAAAGAAGACACCAAGTGCTGGAGTAACTCAGCAGGTCGGGCAGCATCTGTGGAGGACATGGATAGGTGACTTTTCGGACCCGGAACTCTTCTTCATTCATGCAAACCTCTTCCACACCCTCTCCAAAGCCCCCATGTCCTCTTGTAAAGGGGCGACCAGAACAGCCAGAACTAAGCAAATTCGACCCCACCTCATTCACCAGTCACATTATATCCAACGAACATGGTGTAAACAGGCTCTAGGAAAGAGCGTTCATGTCGCGGCCCCCGGTTTCCACCAACCTTTCCACCACCTCGCACAAGAAGCACAAGAGGCGCAAGACGCCATTGTATGCAGATGCTGAGAAGGGCAGTCACGGTGGCGCAGCGTTAGAGTTGCTGCCTTAAAGCCCTGTCCCACGGTACCAGTTCATTTGCCCTGATTCGAACTCGGAGATTTACGGTAATGGCCGCGTCGTCGGTACTCGGGCTCTCGTGGACATTTTTTCAACATGTCGAAAAATCTTCACGCGTCTTCCCGTGCTTACCTGCCGTTAGCGAGTCTTCCCGAGTACGAGCCGCTAAGAGACGTCCCCGAGCTCCGACGTACCCGCTACGTTCATTCTCCGTGCTTACCACGAGTTCGATTTTTTAAAAAACTCAGGAGAGCTCTTGGAATGAACTCGTACCGTGGACAGGGCTATTACAGCTAACTGCAGGGCCGGAGACCCGGGTTGGATCCCGACTACGGGTGCTTGTCTGTACGGAGTTTGTACGTTCTCCTCGTGACCTGCGTGGGGTTCTCCTTCGGTTTCCTCCCACAACTCCGAAGGTTTGTAGGTTAATTGGCTTGGTAAATGTAAAAATTGACCCTAGTAGGTGTAGGATAATGTTGATGTGCGGGGATCGCTGGGCAGCGCTGAACCGCGCTGTATCTCTAAACTAAACTAAGTGTGTTCAGCTCTGCTGAACAATTTCTAATCTTGTGATGTGGACCTCGATAAGAAGATGGTGTAAGCACACATTGGAGGAGTGTCTGCAGGGAGGACCCGCAGATGCTAGTTTACAGATTTCTTCTGTCTGAAGAAGGGTCTCGACCCGAAACGTCACCCTTATCCTTCCATCCAGAGCTCGTACCTGTCCCGTTGAGTTACTCCAGCATTTTGTCTCTGTTATAGGAGACCTATCAACACTTAAGGGCCTGTCCCACTTGCGATTTTTTTTCGGCGACTGCCGGCATCATTGACTGACGTATCAGGTCACCGAAAAAGTGACGGCGTGACGCGGCGCGATGACGTATTGACGCGCGTGTTTCCTCAAGTGTCGCGACATTTTTTTGTCGGCCGCTGGATTTTGAAACGTTCAAAATCTTTCGGCGACCCTGATACGTCAGTCAGATGACGCCGGCAGTCACCGACAAAATCGCCAACTGGGACAGGCCCTTAACAATGTCACTGATGCCTAAGGCAGGGTAGGTGGATTGTAGAAACAAGGAAGTGCAACCAGAGATCAGTGCTGACCTACTATCTACCTCTTTGGTGTTCCTTGGACTATCCTTTGTTTAAGAAGGAAATGCAGATGCTGGAAAAATCGAAGGTGGACAAAAATGGTGGAGAAACTCAGCGGGTGAGGCAGCATCTATGGAGAGAAGAAATAGGCGACGTTGTATTGCAGGGAATATCAAGGCAAGATCCAGCAAATTAGAAGGGTCTCGACCCGAAACGTCACATATTCCTTCGCTCCATAGATGCTGCCTCATCCACTGAGTTCTCCAGCATTTTTGTCTACCAACACATTAGTAATGTGACATTTAAACCCTCAAGATCGTCCCCGACCCGAAACATCACCGACCCATGTTCAAGACACAAAATGCTGGAGTAACTCAGCTGGTCAGGTAGCATCTCTGGCGGAAAAAAAAATAGGTGACGTTTCGGATCGAGGCTTTTCTTCAGACCTTTTTCTCAGTCTGAAGAAGGGTCTCGACCTGAAACGTATTCTTCTCTCCATAGATGCTGCCCTCACCCGCTGAGTTTCCCCAGCAATTTTTGTCTACCTTGGACTATCCTTGATCAGACCTTTGCTGGCTTTATCTTGCACTAAACATTATTCCCATATCATGTATCTATACACTGTAAATATCTCAATTGCAATCATGTGTTGTCTTTCTGCTGACTGGTTAGCACGCAACAAAAGCTTTTCACCCGTACCTCGGTACACTTGACAATAAATTAAACTGAAACTGAACTGTTAATTTACCACAACAGCTCCAAAGAATGCCGATTGGGATTTTGTGTTGAAGTTATTTTTGTTTTTTGTTAACCAAACCTCTCTGATAGATCTTACAGAGGAGTATAAAATCATGAGAGGAATAGATCGGGCAGATGCACAGAGTCTCTTGCCCAGAGTAGTGGAATCAAGGACCAGAGGACATAGGTTCAAGGTGAAGGGGGAAAGATTTAATAGGAATATGAGGGGTAGCTTTTTCGCACAGAGGGTGGTGGGTGTATGGAACAAGCTGCCAGAGGAGGTAATTGAGGCTGGGACTATCCCAATGTTTAAGAAACAGTTAATAGACACAAAATGCTGGAGTAACTCAGCGGGACAGGCAGCATCTCTGGAGAGAAGGAATGGGTGACGTTTCGGGTCGAGACCCTTCTTCAGACGGTTATGGGCCTGTCCCACTTAAGCGACTTTTTCGGCGACTGCTGTCACCTGTCATAGGTCGTTGCAGGTCGCCAAAGATTTTCAACATGTTGAAAATCCAGCTGCGACCAGGAGAAGGTACGACTCTTTGGTCGACTACTCGCGACCATACAGGCTTCATCCCGCGACATGTCGCCAGGGTGTCGCCTGTACGGCCGTGAGTCGTCTCCACAGTCGCCCAAAGAGTCGTAGCGTCTTTCTGGTCACCGCTGGATTTTCAACATGTTGAACATTTTCGGCGACCTGCAACGACCTTTGAGGGGTGCCGGCAGTCGCCGAAAGAGTCGCGTAAGTGGGACAGGCCCATTAGACAGGTACATAGATACATAGATACATAGAAAATAGGTGCAGGAGTAGGCCATTCGGCCCTTCGAGCCTGCACCACCATTCAATATGATCATGCCTGATCATCCAACTCAGTATCCTGTACCTGCCTTCTCTCCATACCCCCTGATCCCTTTAGCCACAAGGGCCACATCTAACTCCCTCTTAAATATAGCCAATGAACTGGCCTCAACTACCCTCTGTGGCAGAGAGTTCCAGAGATTCACCACTCTCTGTGTGAAAAAGTTTGTTCTCATCTCGGTCTTAAAGGATTTCCCCCTTATCCTTAAGCTGTGACCCCTTGTCCTGGACTTCCC